>CAUZXS010005145.1:0-22859 GCA_963585895.1 Sepioteuthis lessoniana | reverse complement strand
TACACATACACACGAAAAAAAAAAAACAGGATTTGGCATTAAATAACTGACAAGGGTTGATATGCCAGGTAACCCAACTCACCAACAAATCTATTTGGTCCATAAATAGTACAGTAACAGTGACTATTACAGGTAAGAGTGGACCTGAAAGTAATGAAGGGGTACTCCACCTCCCCCAATCTCTAGAAGTGCAACCTCATCATCAGATGCAGTTTAATGTCATACCCAGGAGACTTTTTGTGGGTGGGCAGCAGTCTTACCTTTTTTGCAGTGGGGATATAGTCAGTGATTTCTAAGCCACACAAACAGGGTGAGATCATTTTAAATTTAAATAGAGAAAGCCACAGAAAACCAGTTGAATATCTCTTCCAAGAAAAGTCATGGCAATTCAGTTTACTGAGAAGAGTCTTGATAATCTAAAACCAGAACATTACACCCAAGATTTAATAAAAAGAAATTATTACCAATAGTATAGAACTAATCCTACATAATAACTAATTCAAAAAGAAAAATTACATCCAAACCCTAGGAACAGTTATGGGAACTAAAATGGCACCAATGTGCACCAACCTAACCTTAGCATACTGAGAGGAAAATCTATATAAAATTCTAAGGAAAAATACATTAACAATATTAAAACAGAATTTATTAGGTGATGGAAAAGATATATGGATGACTGCTTCATATCTTGGTTTTAATTTTAATCAATACAGCCATTTTATTTGAAAAAAGAAAAGCATATTCAGAACAGAAGACCCAAAAGACAAGGGTAAATTTATTTATTTTTTATTCTTTTTAAATCAGGCATATATATAAATATTTTTTTTTTTAAATAGGCACACATCACACAAAAACAGAGGAAGACACACAAAAATGCACAAGGTGAAGAGAGAGAGAGAGAGAGACACACACACAAACTCAAAATAGACACATTTTCTCTCCAGTGCAGAATACAATACCTTAAATTATCATCTTCAATGTCGACATTATCTGTAGCTAGAAAGTCGAACGTAGCTAAGACTGACGCTTCACTCTCTAACAGTGAGCTCTCTACGAGGGAGGCAGGTGACTTCACTTTGCCGGGTGGCCTGAAGAGAAAGTGTTTAATAGTAAAGATAAATACATTTATGACTTGAGAAGTGGACAGATGACAAGATAAATAAATTGGGTGGGGGAACATGTTTCGCACAAGGGATCACATGAGGAGCACCAGACAAAAATAAATAAAATAACCTGAAGAGGAATAGGAAATATTAAAGTTTGTAGAATTTTTCTTTTAATTTGGGATCATAGTAAAGTTAGTATATATATATATATATATATATATATATATATATATATATATATGTATATGTCTTTTTTAAAAGCAGAGTTTAACAGGCTTGAATTCAGTTTACCTTCTCCTAGACTGGTTGCAATACCAAGGCTAAAAAGCCTTGTCTGACCTATTTACTCATAGCTGAAGGGAGAATAATTGGTTTGGCTTTATGGCATGTCAACCATTATTGGTTATTTAAATGCCAAATCTTGTTTTTACATATATATTGAATATATGATTTGTAAACACTTTGTATTTAAACTATCAAACAGTTCTAATTCTAGCAATTCAATTTAGCACTAGTCAAAGTTAAATGGTTTATATATTGCTATGTATCACTAACAATTCAATTAAACAACTCATTTGTTTATACAGTTAAATGATAAAACAGTTCTAATTTTAACAATTCAGTTTGGCATAATTCATTTATTTACAAACAGTTCTATTTGACCCATAAATAGGACCCTATCAGGTGCTATGACTGCAAGCCAGAGTGGACCTGGGAACGATGACAATGAAGGGGTAGTCCGCCATTCCCAAAATCTCCAGCATTACTGGAGCCGCACCATCAGATTGTCTAGTGTCATATCCAGGACACTCATTAGAGGGTCTGTAGAGATGCAGTCCATGTATTCTACAGCCCTGCCAGCTGACTGGGCTCTCATTTTTTTTTATTAAAACACTTTGGTATAAAGTAGTATAGTGAGTAAGCTAGTCTTAAGGATGGACTGATTTTAATGGCATATAAATCAGTTTAGGGTTAATTTATGCCAAGAGGTTAGAGAATCACATTCATTGTATATTCATATTTATATTTGTGTAGTTGTATAAGAGTTTGTTTTATGTTTTTGTTTCTTTTTTGCACTTAATTATTATATCAAGAATTCCTATTGAATATAAATAACTTGCACACAGTTGAAGGGTGTGAAGTATTCTTACCTCATACTAAAAATTTGTACACAATTTTATGGTTTCAAGTATTAAACTAAAAACTATTAAAACTAAAAACTGATCATTCACAGCTTTTCTTTAAATTAAATGTTGGATTAGCTTGAATGTATCTACCAAGCCCAGTATTCTCATGTTCACACTCTGGTCAAAAACCTGTAGCAAAGAGTTCCGCTCAACTTATCTTCAATGAAACTACCATTGTATAATTCATAAATTGAAAGATCATGTTTCTAATTGTTAAATATTAGATGGACTGAATCTTATATGGTATGTAGTGTAGAATTCAAATAAAAATTTGAGCAGCTGAAAATATACCAAGACTCAACTCTTTAATTGACAGGTAATGACCTTTAAGGGCAGTTGAAAGCTTGGCTGTTATTGGAGGAGGGTAAAGTCAGGTGACTAAGACTTTAGAAGTTCAATTTCAACTTTGTTAGTCAGCCAAGACCACTTTAAGTAATGACCTAACTTCCTCTTGACTACCATATATAATATATATGAACCGAATAAAGTTAGGAGCACACACAAGAAAAGACTTCATATTTGTTATTCACCCCAGTGAAGAGAAGTACAGACAAAGAAAATGAAACAATGTTGGGGTTATGAGAGCAAGATGGCAGTAAAGAGTGACGACAGGCCAAAGAGAAGAACTAGATAGCTATCCAACAAGATGCTTCTGTATGATAATTTTCTTGAATGCAAAGAATGCGGGGTATGGTTTTCAGCCTGCATGCTTGGTTGTAAGAGAATATTTCATGTGTGCAGCCAGTATGTAAAGTGGGGGAGTAAGTCATTTGTGCTCTAGGGTACGTGTATATGTTTTAAGGTACTAAAAGAAATCATTGAAAACCTAAAAGATAGACAGCCAAACCCTAGTGAGGCCATCTGGCTGTCTAGGAAATTATCAAAGAAGAAACAGATTTTGTTTTGTATTAAATAAAAATCAAGAAAGTCTAATAAGAGAAACTTATCATTTAGACAACTAAAATTTGGAAATAAAAAATGTCTAGTTTATTAATAAAATTATCAGAAAAGGCAGAATTGTTGTCATTAGAAAATGTTTTGGCTGGCTGGTCTGATAGGATAATCATTGAGTTAATAATCTTTGGCAAATCCACTTCACTTATGCATTTTGAAAATCAGATTCATTGCATGAGAATTGTGCCTGCCCAGGAATGAAAGCCAGGTTAAATATAGAGAGAGTGGAAGGAACAAAAAAGCCCTAAAAACCAGCCTGATACCAGGTATGGATAAAATACAAAGTACGTTGGAGCTGAGAGGGTGGATCCATTCCTCTGACCATCAAAAAGAGATGGGACAATTCTCCAAGTGTAGAAAAAGTGTTTTAAAGAAAATTGCATAATGAGAAATCGACCGACTCCAAATACTAAAGACTTGGTGTACTATTAGACTGTTTGCAATTATGTTGCAGAGTTCTAGAAGTCAGAGTTGAGAAAGAAGTTGACTAAAGCAGTCCACCACCACTACTGACCATCTGCTAGACTTTGAATACTAAAGACCTGATGTATTATTGAACCATTGATAGCTGTGTTGCAGATTGAAGAGAATAAGAACAGAGTGTCAATGACTGCAGCTAAACCAGAGACTGTGCCATACTACAAATACTAAAGAGTTGATTCACTACTAGATGGTTTATAGCTATGTTGATGGGTAAGAAGATTCAAGTCAGACAAAGAGTTGAAGACAATAAGAGATTCTAGAGAAGAGTCAAAGTGGGAGTCAGAGAGAGAGAGTCCATGTTGCTTTGGAAAACCCTTGATCTTGTGCCAGACTGAATACCAAGACTTGACTTACTACTCGGCTATTGACTATTGTGTTCCAGATTTCAGTGAGAGGAAAGTTGAAAAACAATAATCCAAAATATGATGAATTTATCATAAGAGTTGATCGTTTCGGTTATTAATAACCTTCTTCAGGACTTTAAATTCATGTTGTTAAATAATGTTAAAATAGCGATGAGGTTTGATGAAATAACAGGAGAAAAGAAAGAGAATATAAAAGATTAATATTCTGCATTCTTATTTTTGAAAATATTACGTTGTCATCAGATGCACTGATGTTTGAAATTTGCTGGGTTTCTAAGGGATATAATGGAAGATGATAAAAACAATGATAGAATATATTAAATTTAAAAAGGAGGAAAAGAAAAGATTTCATTATCACTCGATTTAAGCAGTAATGGGAAGGGTTAAAAACATTTATACAACAAATGATATAAACAAGAGTTGTTACATTTCTAACTTGCTTTGACTGCTTTTCATGTGAGCAAAATTATTTTGATGTAACTGTGTTTTTATACTTTGTTTAATGGCATATCAACCTTCATAGGTTATTCATTGCCAAATCCATTGTTCTAAAAGAACAGTAATGGTACTATTTAACCCATAGCTGAGAGGATAAGGGGGTTCATACGTTTACCAAAGGACATTATTCTAAAAGTGAAGGTAATTGTGTGACTAGAGTTCCAACTTACTTACGATTCCACAGTGGAATGGTTTAACATACACACTCTAAGGACCCCCACCCCTGTATTCCTTTCATTTCTAATTACAATGACCATTATGCTAAGAACACTTCTATTACCTTTAACTGAAAAGTGAAATGCAAACGTCATAGTCCATGATTTGAACTCAGGCCAATGATTCCATTTTTTTTTTTTATGACAATTATTCTACGAACACCACCATTACCAAATAAAATTTATTTTCTTTAACTGAATTACATTATCATATTTACCAACCCCTCCGCTCGGGCAGGATATGACACGAGGTCAATTTTTGAGCGAAGTTTAACAGGTTTCAATTCAGAGTTTTCCTTCTCCTAGACTAGTTGCCTCACCAAGGCTGAAGAAACTAGTCTGTCCTACTATTTACCCATAGCTGGAGGGAGAATAATTGGATTCATACCTTTCCCAAGGGTATTAGTGCTATGTGAAATGCAATCAGTCTCGTCCAGGATTTGAACTCGTATCGTCGTGTCCATTTCCTACAATTATAACCATTACACCACAGGTACCTCCAATTACATTACTGAATTACATTATGCATATTGTTGTATTCAGAAGGGGAAAAAAAAAAAATTAATTAAACTTATTCATTTTGGTATTCAGCATCTTAAACAACTTTTTTTGATTCTTCCTTCTGGTCAGAGGCTTATAGATTGTATTCATAGTCAATTAGCAAACTAAATCATTTTGGTATTCAGCATCTTAAAAACAATCAAAGATTGACTTTTGTTTTATAAAGCCTTTAAGCTCTTAATGAATGTTATTTATTAGCCCAACAAGGATCAATATTAAAACATAATAGTCGTCTCCCCACTTTTATCACCAGTAGCGGGTGAGGGACTGAACCTTCTGGCTAATTGCAAGTGAAACATAATTAGTCATGCAAATAAACTAGTCAATTCCTTAAGACAACATCCAGTTTCTATCTGATCTTTTAATATTTTGAATGCAAACTTCTATTCGTCCAGGTTAAATGTGCTGCTTGGAAGAAATTCTATTTTCGTTTATCGGATAGGTCTCACTTCCATAAGATTGATAACCATCCATGCCATCACTAGTTGCATATGTCATTTTCAGTAGATGAGATGCTGCTTCCAAGGTACATGAACTTGCCCACTAATTTTAGAGAACCATAATCCATCTACACACACAGAGAAATCATGACCCTACAAAAATGGGATATCATGAAATGTTTATTAGAGCAAAACACTCAAACTTGAAGAATTTAGCAGTTTCGAGTTCAATTTGCAACTGAATTATAATTTTGAGTTGTCGTCATTCTCACTGAACATCAGTAAATCATCCAAAAATCTCAGTATAAGATTTTTAAAATTTTCTTTCTTTGTTTTAATGGCATATTAACCCTCATGGGTTATTTAATACCAAAGCCATCTTTGTAGAAGGACAGTAGTGGTACTATTTAAAGTTTCTTTGTTTTAATGGCATATCAACCTTTGTGGGTTATTTAATGCCAAAGGTATCCTTGTAGAAGGACAGTAGTGGTACTATTTAAGGTTTCTTTGTTTTAATGGCATATCAACCTTTGGGAGTTATTTAATGCCAAACCCATCCTTGTAAAAGAACAGCAGTGGTACTATCTAACCAATAGCTTTGGGATATAAAAAGATTCACACTTTTCCCCAAAAGTCTGAAAGTGGATATAACAGCGCAACCAGAATTAGAGATCGCTTACTACATAGTGAATCTTATCATAGTGAAGCACGTAAGCCACTACACAATGGAAACCCCACCAGTAGAAGTTTTAATAGTTCACTTATGAATGGATTTTATAAATGCATTAATAAATCATTTCAATGAATTCATAAAACTTCTTTTTAATTTCTTCTCAGATTTCTGAGTTACTTAAGGCAGTTTTTTTTTTTATAGATTAACTAAATTTTAGTTTTTTAAAATAAATGTATTGAAATTTTTTTATGGGCAAACTAATTTTTTTACAGCGGAATCTAAAAAGAAATCCTATTGACATTGAAAGGGGTGGGTGGGATGGAGAAATGAATAGATTACTAATTACTTTATAAAAAAAGAATGATATACATGAAACAATGAGAGCTTTATTTTATTTAAAAAAGAAACAAAACACACATGCATACGTGTGTATACACACTCGTTATATTTAAATCAATATATGTGATAATTATTTACTTTCTGCTTGTGAAGCTTACCATAACACATGAAAAATAACATTGTACTAAGATTTTTATCAGACTACTTTAATAGTAATTTTTATAACTTGAAGATTATATTACCCCTTAAAAATAAATAAAAATAAAAGACCCAAATAAACATCCTCTAACTGTGCTAATTCTATCATTTTTATCATGGTTAGCATATTTAGAGAACAGAATGGATTCTTAGGTTGGTTGGTTGTTTAGGTTTTATGGCATATCAACCTTTGTAGGTTATTCTATGTCAAATCCATTTTTATGCAAATATTCAGTTCTATTTCTAACAATTCAGTTTACCATGAGTACACAGTTTGTCAAAAATACTTCTATTTCAAAATATTCAGTTTATTCAAACAGTTCTAATTCAGCTAATTCAGTTTAGTATAAGTATAGATTTTGTTTACACAGTTAAATGTCAAAACTGTTCAATACTAAACAATTCAGTTTAGCGTAAATAGTTTTAATGTCAAAAACAGTTCCATTTCAAACAATTCAGTTTAGCATAAGTATGCAGTTTAAATCTAAGTGCATAGTTTAATTGTAAAAAAACATTTCTATTTCAAGCTATTCAGTTTAGTCAAACATTTCTAATTCGAACAATTCAGTTTAGTATAAGTATGCAGTTTAGTTCAATTTAACCCATAAATAGGGCCCTATCAGGTGCTACCATTCCGGGCCAGAGTGGACCTGGGAGCAATGGCAATGAAGGAGTACTCAGCATTCTCCAAAGCTTCAGCATTACTGGAACCTTACCATCAGGTTGTTTAGTGTCATATCTAGGACACTTGTTGGGAGGAGGGTGTCTTACACCTCTGCATAGGTACAGTCAGTGTATTCTACAGCCCCAGCTGATTGGGCAATGGATTCTTAGTACTAAAAGATTTTATATTAAATATTTACATAGAATATTAACAAAGCTAACTTCATCATCATTGTTGTTTTGACCACCAGATACCATTAGAATATGTGCATATCATTACAATAAAATTTGAGAGAACAAGTATCAATACAAGTTTACTGTGAGTATTTTATTTTTATTGCTGACTTTTGTCCTCATCTTGGTAGGTTTTTTGTTTTGGTTGTTTTTCTCATTACGTTTCAGCCAAATTTCACCTCTGGCCATCTTCAGGTGAATAACCATGACCTCGGATAGGTTAATCACCTGAAGACGGCCAGGTGAAATTTGGTCGAGACATAGCGAGAAGAAAAAAAAAAAAAAAAAAAAAAAAAAACTACCAAGAAGAGGACAAAAGTCCACAAAAATAAAATTAGTTCTCAGATTAAGAAGCCTCATATCAAAAGAATTCCCAATAAAGACAATTTCAAGTTTACTGTGTTAAGTATATATATATATAAAAAAAAATTCCAATTCATTGTAGATTTCTAAGTTAATTTGGTAAATGTTTATTTCTTTCATCCAATACAGGCATAACTCTCCCATTTCATCTTAGGATACAATAAGATGTATCACAATATCTATTCTTACATGCCATGGCTGTTGCTACAAGCCACCTTTGCTAATGGACAATAAAGGCAGCAAAAATTCACTGTTACTATCATCTCATATTTATCACAGAGCAAAGAGTCCTCTCTCTCTCTCTCTCTGATAATCAGGTTGTGAGGACACTACTCATGTTGTGTGTCTTGGGTAGAATTAGACTGTCAGAGTCCATCCCTCACCAGATCCACAACTGATTTGAATTCAGTTTTCTTTCTCCCAGACTGGTTGTCATACCAAGGTTAAAGAGTTTAGTGAGATCTATTTTACTCAATAGCAGGAGGGAGAATAATTGAATTCATATCTTTCCCAAGGTTTGGTTTTATGGCATATCAATCATTGTTGCTTGCTTAATGCCAAATCTAGTTTGTGTGTGTATGTGTATATATATATATATATATATTTTAAATATATGATTTGTAAACAAAAGTTAAATAGTTCCAAGTATTGTTATGCATTACGAACAATTCAATCAAACACCAGTCATTTATTTACCCAGTTAAATAATCAAACAGTTCTATTTGAAACAATTCAATTTAGCATACAGTTTAAATGTCATAGTTCTATTTGACCCATAGATTGGACCCTGCCAAGTGCTACCACTCTGGTAGAGAGTGGACCTAGGAGTGATGCCAATGAAGGGGTACTCTGCATTCTCCGAAGCTCCAGCATTACAGGAGCCTCACCTTTCCGATTGTTTAGTGTCATATACAGGATACATGTTTAGGAAAGGATGGGGTAGGGGTCTTACATCTCTGCAGAGATGCAGTCAGTGTATTCTATAGCTCCAGTCAACTGGGCTGCTTTCCCAAAGGTATTAGCCCTATTTGAAATGCAAACAGCTCCGTTCAGGTTTTGAACTCTGCGAACCAACTCCACTACTGGCCATAAACATTACACCCCAAGTGCCTCCACATTTAACATGAGCCCAAGGACTGTGGTTATGTTAATATAAAAGCTAAACATCCTCTTTAATTTTAATACTTTTTGATATAAAAACCCGAATGAGAATTTTTCAAATATTTTGTAAAATTTTTCTGACCCTCCTCCCTCACCACACACTATCATTACAAAATTGTCTAAATTTCTTTTCAAATTATTTTCTTATACTGACAAGGGTTTTGTTGATAATTTGTAAAGGTCCGCCAACTGTCTACTTTGAGTAATTACTCACGTCACATAACCGATTTTAGCCAAGGACTTGAATCTCCAGTTTCCAAAATTTGACAGTAAATTTAAGTGAAATTAAAAAAAAAAATTTTTTTAAATTAAAAACACACACACAGGTCTCTTAAACATTAACACAATTGGGAAATTTCCATCAGTATCAAGAAGAAAAAAAAATACCTGTATCGTTACGACACCAAATAGATGGTTGTAATGCTACGATAATCAAATGGACATTTGTACTGGTACTGTCTGAATAGATGTTTGTACTACTACTCCACCACATAGACACTTGCACCACCACTGTTCTTGATATACCCTTTGTAGCGCTACATTATAAGTGTCAGTCAGACCTTGTCATAACCTACACCATCAGGAAAAGAAGTGATGAACACACAAAAACCCTGTCTTGGTTCATTAATACCAAAGTTTATTTGCCAACACATTTTAGTAGAATATGAGCCGAGTCAACCTCTATAGCTAGACAGAGAGAAATAAGTGAGAAGAGAGAAAGAGGAGACAAAGACTTTGAATTATCTTTCTCGTTTTCTGTTGTAGTTCTAAGATGTGTTTGCTCACAGCTTTGCGTCTGGTTGCAAGACTCCTTTTCAGAGCTCACCCCTGAATGGGGGCCACAAATTTCTGTCATCTTTACATTGTTGTGGCTGATCTTCAACTGCTGTCTTTACATTGTCACATCTGGCAGCCAACTAACACTCTTCCTGTTTTCTATCCCGCATCCACTTTTAATGGCTTTTCTATTTGAGTCTCTTACAGCCAATCAGAACTCATTGCCAATTTGCTGCTGACAGGTTTATTTTTGATCCGGGCATCCACTGCTATGTTGACCTGGATTTTGGGAACCTATTTTTCTCTTTCCTATTTGTTTATATATATATATATATATATATATATATATATATATATATATGTTCCTTTCTTTTCCACCATCTCATGGTGAACAAGTAAATCTCACTAGGACAACTCAATCAATCCAAGTCCCTAATTATTTTACATACCCAGTTAGAATTTCTTTGTGATTAGAAACCAACAATGAAGAAGGAAAAGAAACCCTAGCCCAAAACAATTCAATAAAGAATGTATCAATTGGCATATAACACATTTTTTCATTGTATTCTTAAGCCTAAAAGTTAGAGATGCATATTATATAGAACTAAATATGAACATTTAATCTGGCTACATCCATCACCATATTCAAGACAGTATGACCAAATAAAGTAAGTAAAGTTAGCGACCATAGTCGAGGGTGACCCGAAGACTCCCTTTTCGATAGCTACTACACCAAGGTGTAGGGGAGGGCGCTACTCCATTCCCAGGATTGCTCCACTTTACCCTTGAACCGTACCTTATAATGCTGAGTGTTAAGCAAGGTGGTATCAAGTACCATTTTTAAAGTCTTTGGTATGACTCGACCTGGGATTGAACCCAGGTCTCCCGGGCCATTGGCGAACACTCTAACCGCTGGGCCAATGTCCCGATTAAATAAGTTATATCAATGATCCAAACCAATGTGTTATAAACACTTCTATTTTATTCCTAAAAGAAAAGAGTGCATATTATACACAAGAACTAATTAATAATACTTTATCTGGCTACATGCATCATCATATCCAGGATGGTATGACTGAATAAGTTATATTCATAATCCAAATAAACTGTGTTACAAACTCTATTTTATGCCAAAAAGTTAGATGTGTGTATTATACACAAGAACAAATATTAACTTTATCTGGCTATGTGTATCACCATATGCAAGACAGAATGACTATGATCCAAACTAACTAATGTCTAACCCTTCTGTTTCATGCCTAGAAGTGACAAGTGTGCATTATACACAAGAACTAATACATTTTTATACAGTTACAGGCATCAATTATATTTATGATCTAAGAAACCAATGTATAGGAAATAGCCACTAGAATATCTTTATAATTTTCTTTCTCTGAATGTGAGCTTATTTTTGCCATAAACTGACTGAATATGTGTGTTTGCTCTAAATACGGTGGAAATATTTTGTTTCAAAACAAAAGTAAACTGAATAAATTTTTATTTTTACTCAATACAAACCAGATAAAAAGTTGAACAAACGTTAAATTTAGCTGTTAGAAATATTAAAAAGTCAATACGTATTATAAACAAGACAAGTTGGTTTTTTTTTCAATAGATTTTTATAGACCAAATTTAGCAGTTCTCATATATATGTAGATACTCTATCATTGATATTGAGCACTATTTAACAATACTGTAGCATTTGGTCTTCCATTACCTCTCCAAGTAAGCTAGTAATAACATTATATAACACAAACACAAGTTACATTCAAAAAGAGAGTAAGCTTTTAAAATAGTGTGCCAAATAGATATTTTAGCATGTTCACAGCTGAAATGTGTCAATATAACCATGACCCTTTGTACAAAACATCAGTCGACTTTAGCCACCGAATCCAGAATAGAGTCTGGTGATAAATAATACCTAATGTTCATTTTGATTGTACAATATTCCAATTGAAATTATAAAATTCTGATACCTTCAGTTTTAGAAAATTGACTTTTTATAAAAATAAATAAGAGAAAAAAAAAAAAAAAGATGTACTTATTTCTGAGCAATATGCTGGACAGGATAAGTCTCCAGGATGAGGAAGCATCTCTTTGTCAAAGTCCACACTCTTCACTGGTCATCCTGACAGAGATGCCAAGAAAATGCTACAAGGACTGCTTGGTTGGGCTTTAAGTCTATCACATCAACCATCGCCAATAGTCCACTCTAGCCAAGAACCTTAACACCTGACATTTCACCACAACTACCTTTGAAAATACCCGCAGGGCCATCCTCAAAGACAAAAGACACAGGAAGAACAACAACACTATGCCATCAAACCCTGAGCAGATCTTCAGTGGCAGTGACCGTGCCTGGCCATTCAGCATTGGCCTTGTCAGCCACAAGCATGCCTGCAGTCAACATGGAACTTCCACCTTCTGAATCTTTGTTCACAAAGCCAAGCCATTATGACGTAATGTTTTATACATACATGCCTGCTCAGGAGGACGAAGTTATAAATCTGTCAATTCTATGAATTCATTCTAAAATCAACAGATGGTTGCTGCTTTACAAGTAGCAAAGTTTTTGTTCAATCTCTTAATCTAAGCCACAAGTCCAGGCAAAATGATTAATATATTCAACAAAAGGAATCAGAGGGGAAGAAAAAGGAGGGGGCGTGTATAAATTTATGATGAATTGGAAATTGGTTTTGTGCACATAAATTACTTTATTAAAGAATGAAGTCAACTATTGACAGAAGACAGAAAAAGGATGCTGAAAAGTTCTAAGCCCAACCAGGAAAAAAAAAAAAAAATATTACAAGGACGAGTCAAAAGATCAACAATATTTTGGCAAGTGCAAATATCATGTGACCAAGTAATTCAAGCTATGAGAGGTACCTGCCATGGTTGGTAATATCTTAGTAATTGGTGTGCAGATAAGTTTTGCATTGCTTTATTCCACACACGATTTGAAAGCTGAACAGATAAACATGCAAACGTAATCTACTTCTAACACTCATGAAACTCGTTTGAACCGAGCCATAACACTGTGGAGGCAATCAAAAACATCAGTTATGCAAAAGGTAAAAGGTGCAGTTGATCACAGTACAGTAATCAGATGGTTCAAGATCAAATTTTGCTTGGGTTGCATGAACCTCAGTGATCATGCTAGGTCAGGTAAGCCTAAAAGGCATGAATTCTAAGGCTGCTAGTCAAGCCATAAAGGCAAATCCAGCAAGTGGTATCTGGAAAGCTTGACATCTCACAGTACAATGGGGTTTGTCAACTTCATAATCTCAGCAAAAGCAACCAGAGCTACCAAATTGTACATCAAGTTACCAAAATACTACAAAACTTGACTCCCTCCAAGGATTTTTTTTATTTATTGATAAGTGTGTGTGTGTGTGTTAACCCAACCTCTCTGTTATAAGTAGGATGCTACAGGAACTCAATATTCTCAATATTTAAGCGGATTAATTGATTGATTCATTTTGAGGGCATGTCAACCTGTCTAGGGTTATTTTATGCCTAGAGCCTAGAGAACCATGTTCATCCTGCATTCCTACTTACATTTTTCATCTAGTTTCTTTACCATTCCCCCTCCCCACATGGTCCTGTGGAAATTGATTAATTTTTAAAATTTATTTGACCCATAAAGGCTACTCTAACAGTATTACAACTCCATATTAGAGGGGACCAGGGTGTTATAGCAATGAAGGGGTACTCCACACGCCCAGATTTTCAGAATTGGAGCCTTACCATCAAAGTGTCATACTCAGACCACCAAGATTTTTTTTTAAAGGAGAGGAGGGGTACCTGGCTGAAGAGGATAAGTTGGCAACCTTAGTCAAGGGTGACACGAAGGTTCCCTTTTCAATAGCTACAACACCGAGGTCTAGGGGAGGGCGCTACTCCATACAGCCAGCATATTCAAAACTCTAGCAATAGGGCAGAATTTTTAGGCAGAGTATAGCAAGTTTGAATTCCGTTTACTTTCTCCTAGACTAGTTGCAGTGACAAGGTTAAAAGAACCCAAATCTGCCCTACTAATTACCCACAGCTGGAAGAACAGTTAGATTCATACCTTTCAGATCTATGTGAAATGCAAACAGCCTCATCAAGGATTTGAACTTGGTTTACTGGGTCCACTTTTTACAACCCTCCATGCATGTGTGTGGAAAGGTTAAACTAACTAAGCATGCTAAACAGCAAGATAAATATATAGAATTTAACTTATTTCATGGCTCTAGGTCAGGCCAAAGACCTTTTTCAGCACCCGACTCATATGTATTAATTTGAGCAAAGTAGGAATTACGTTACCTTTTTGCATCACTTTCATCATCGGCAGGTCTGGGTTTGCTGGGTTGTTCACCGTTAATCAGGGCAGGTTGAGTGCATTCAGCATCACTATCCGTGTTGTGTGGTTGTAGTCCAAGCAAGGAACGGACTTTAGCCGACCTTACATCAATTATAGTATCAGTGTAACCAATTTCATGTAGATATCTGCAGAGAGGAAGAGTGGGGGAGAAAAAAAGAAAAAAAAAAAGTTTAACTTATTTCCTTTGATTAAAAGACAATTCATATATTTTGAAAAATACTTTAAAATAAAATTCCATTTTGTACAATAGAAATTGATGCAATTCCAAATGTATTATCATATACACACCAATAACAAGACATATAAAAAATGATATTTTTTTAAAATTTAAAATGTTAAACAAAAGTAAATGTTATCTATGAATTTGTCTTGTTAAATCAGTGACCAAGGACAAATGAATTTTTATTGCTTCAAAATAGATAGTGTAGAGATAATAGCACTTTAGGCCAAACCCTAAAAACCCTACCCTAGAGTTGTGTGTCAATACTGCCATACGGATGTACTACATAGACACTGACAAAGCATATGGGGAAAAAGCTCGATGGCAATTACACAAGAATGCTGCAAGTTGTACTGAACAAGTCCTGGAGGCAACATCCCACAAACAAGCAGCTGTACAGACACCTACCACCCATCTCAAAAACCGTCCAAATTAAACGAAGAAGACATGCAGGACAATGCTGAAGAAGTAAGGACGAATTCATAAGTGATGAACTCCTGCAGACTCCTTCATATGGACAAGCAAGGGTAGAGCAACCAGTTAGAACCTATTTACAACACCTCTGTACTGATACAGGATTTAGCATGGAAGACCTTCCAAGAGCAATGGATGATAGAGATGAGTGGTGAAAGAGAATCTGGGGAATGCATGCTACCAGCACGCCATGTTGTTGATGAGATTATATATATATATATATATGTATGTGTGTGTGTGTGCACATTTTCTTAACTTCTATTATTAATTGAATTTATCACAGAGTACTTGTATTTAAGCTTCATCATCAGATAGTTTTTTTGTTTTGTTTTATTTTTTTTTGATTGGGTGTTTCCTTCCTCCTGAAAAAAATAGTCTCCACATAAGGCCGATTTTTAAAGCTAAGTTCAACAGGTTTTGATTAAGAGATTTCCTTCTCTTAAATTGGTTGCCATACAATGATTAAAGAGTTGGAAGGAGAATAATTGGATTCATACCTTCCAAGGGAATTAGTGCTATGTGAAATACAAACTGATTTTTACAGGATTTGAACTCAGGCCACCATGTCTAGTTCTATATAATCTATCAAGCATTTCAGAGGAAATTAAGTGTTTTTGATTATTTTAATACTACACACTGCCACAGTTTTATTTTATTTTATTTTATTTTTTTTACAATTAATTATTAAGTATACTTATTACATGACAAAACCGGGACATTGGCCCAGCGGTTAGAGTGTTCGCCAATGGCCCGGGAGACCTGGGTTCAATCCCAGGTCGAGTCATACCAAAGACTTTAAAAATGGAACTTGATACCACCTTGCTTAACACTCAGCATTATAAGGTACGGTTCAAGGGTAAAGTGGAGCAATCCAGGGAATGGAGTAGCGCCCTCCCCTACACCTTGGTGTAGTAGCTATCGAAAAGGGAGCCTTCGGGTCACCCTCGACTATGGTCGCTAACTTTACTTACTTTTATTACATGACAAGAAAATGTAATAAAAAAAATTACCATGTATACTTGTATTTCATGTAACTTTTTGAGACCGAGTTTGAGTTTTGTTGAATGGCATATCAACTTTTGTGGGTTATTTAATGCCAGTAAGGTTAGATTGGTTTTGTCTTAAGAGGGTTTTCAGGTTTAGAGTCAGATTTTGATGAACAGGTTGATTTAGTCACATTTTAATGAAAAGTGCTTTTTTTTGTTGTTTTTCTTTAAAGAAATCTGAAGATGTTCTCTATTTTGGTGTTTTTGAAAGGGTGCTTTAGGTTGTGTTATATACAGAAATCTCTTCTGATTTACAAATACATTTCAAACCCACTCACTAGCAAAATGAATAAACAAAAACACCATGAGCATACCAGGGTAACATTCACTGGATGTTGTCTGAATTTCTTATAACAAAATGAATAAAACATCACTGTGTAGTTAGGCTCCATACAGCCATCTGGCTGAAATGTAAAAATAAATTCACAATTTAGGGGGGGGGGTCCGTTTTTCAACCAATCCTGAACTCCCCTCCCCAAGTGTTTTTTTGAGTCAATTCAATCTCATACATGGCTATAAAACAGTCAAATAGAGCAGTCAGCCCTGGGGACTGCTATCAGAGAAAATCATCATGCATCACATTTCGGACAAGATCAAGACTGCTGACACCCTACCAACCCACATCACAATCAACACACCAGATAACCAAGTCCCTGAAATTTCCACTACAAGACTAAGATACTAATCCAAGATACTAACCCACATCATACCAATGTGCTGCAAACAAGCAAACCAGGCACCTAAGAAAAACTTACACCCACTCACCTCCTGACCCTTACCTGGTGGAAGAACAGAGCCTGTACCTCTTCTAATATACAGAGTTTTATTTATTTATTTATTTATTATTTTTATTATGATAATAATAAAATCAATGAAATTAAACTCAATCCTCTCATCTCTTGCAACTCTACACTTGTCCATAACAGTTGCTTGTTTGATAGTATTTTGGATGAGTGTCTGAAACTGCCAGTTTAAGAGAATGTGTTTCACTGTGATGGTTAGTACTCTGCACATTGAGCATATAGGAGTGAGAACTAAATTGAGACTTTCTGTGGTTGGAAATGTAAGCATGCCAGTAAAACTATGTCTAGCCTTGTTGCTATTATTCAGACCCCCATAATATTCAGCTAGAAATTAAAGTCTCAAAGTCACAAGATATGGAAACATATACAGTAACACAATTTTTAGAAATGACTATACAATTCATGTATTGTTAAGTACTAATTTAAGTAAATAAATAATATTAGCAACAATGATATAACATTGTCATACAACATCAAAAATCGAGTTAAAATAGATTTTCCTCTCCTCTCACCTCCCCAGAGCAGATAGAAGGAAAAAAAAAAAAAAAAAAAAAAAAGACAAGAATTACTCACTGTCGTAACAGCTGCCTGCCCTGTCTCCAAGCGGCATTATTTGGAGTTATGGATTCTCCATCAATCGATTGATCATCTGAAAAGAGAGAAAGAAATGTTATATATTACACACATACAAATATGTGTATCAGAGAATGGCCAATGCGATGTAAGGTTTTTTTGTTATTTGACTTCATTGGTTAGAAATCAATCCTATCATTTCTCCAAATGTGATCACGCACATATTGTATCCAGTTATCCAATGTCAACATGAAAAGGCTAAGATTAGATATAATTGAAGTATAGAAATCACAGAAATAACTCAAAAATCTATATTTCCAAGATGATAGAAATAAAAAAACTAATATTTCATTCGAAATCACATTGATATATTATACAAAAGACTACATTCAGTGTTGGCTGACCAGCAAAAACTTAAATTCACCACCTGTGGACACTGAATGCCATCTAGAGGAGATAGCAAGAGTGATGGTCGATAGAGACGGGTGGTAAAAGAGAAATCAAGGAAATCTATGTTGACACAGGTTCAAGTAAATAGTTTTCTTTATAAAGATATTTATAGAAAATTTGTTTGAAACAAGAAAAGAAAAAGTCAATCAGAACAATAGTAAAGATTTGAGAGTTTGGTTATTTCTACATTTAACCTTAATCACAAACTAAAAACAGAGTTGTTTTGAGAATGAGGGGGGGGGGGAGTTTTTATCAGTTCTAACATTTTTTATAAGAAAACGCAAGTTTGACAGCAATGCTAATTGGTTAAAAAAAATATATAAAATTTTAAAAAAAAAACCCAAAAAAACAGCACATTGAGACCAATGATTTTAGACCAAATTACCAGCTGATTCAATTTAGTGAAAAAGAACACTTTTCTTTTTTTGAAAATTATAAAAAGGTTCACAGAAAACTAGTTTTAAGCTAGGGAGATAATTTAACCAAAAACACAGCATGGTATATATTTGAGATAGTGGTTATTTTTACATTTGACCATAGTCACAATCTTAAAGAACTTTTATGAGGATGAAAAAAAAAGTTTTTAGAAATTCTAAGTGATTTTATTATAAGGAAAATGTTAATTTGACAGTAATGCAATAAACTGAAAATGGGTCATTATCATCAAGTCATACGGACAACAGTGCAGATTGCCTCAACTCTTGCCATTCGTCCTTGTTGGCCATTGCTTTTGATAGGTCCTCTAGATGGCATTCACTATCTACACAGAGCTAAAGAAAGTATATCTTTACTGTTCAGCTAATATTGGTGTGTCCCTGTGTGGTAGTCCACAGGAGAATTTGTGCCTGCTTCTCCAACAGAACCCAGCATATTTTGTTCATCTCATATAGTTTATGAGAGCAAGGAGCTGCTATTTTGGGGAGTGCTGATTCCAGGATTTGTTCTAAACAGCAAGCAGCTAGAAACATTGATTACATTAGTTCAAATTAGTCCTTGAAAAATTGGGGCTAGTCTTTGACAGATCCAAATAAGCAGAATCCACTGATAATCATTAAAATACATGTCACATGGTTAATAATCCACTGTGGACAAAATTGTAGTTACATGACCTTTAACATTAAAGCATTAAACTTGGCACAAGTCAGAATGATTATACATACCATTATCATATGATAAAAATATACATTTAAAAATTTACAAAGTTATTCAGTTACGTGCAATCTTGAACAAGTCCTGGCGGCAACACCCCACAAGACACCAACTGTACGGCCACCTGCCCCCTATCACGAAAACTATTCAAGTTAGACGAACCAGACATGCAAGACACTGCTGGAGAAGCAGGGATGAACTCATAAGAGATGTACTCTTATGGACCCCCACATAACAATTAAAATATTCATAGTAATGAAAGAAAGTGCAGTGGAACCACCACTCTTGAAGGTGCCTGGAACATTTTAGTTTAAAATTGAGCCTCAAAGTTTGTCTAAAAAGCAAATAAGATTACAATCTACAGTAGCTCATATTCGCCACCACTTAAGGTAATTTCTTCAAAATAAGACTTGTTTGTCAGGAAAGGAAATTTTTTTTTTTTTACATGAATTAGTATACATCTTTATTCTAGGCAATGCCAGGTTTTTCTGTTCATATAACATTACTAACAGACTGCAGGATCATTTCAATTTTGACTTGGAATCTTAATAGTGTTGATACACCCTTTATTTTGGTACCTGTTCACATATTTATCTGTATATGATAGTTTACAGTAATCCAACTAAATTTCATAGATCTTTTAATCCTGGGTAAATTGAAACACACATCATTGGTATAATTCCTCCTTCCTCCCCTATCTACAAAAAAAAAAAAAAAAAAAAACCCACACCTTTAATGTTACTCATAACCCTACAGCTCTATGGATCAAAATAGAAATATCCTACTAGATACCCAATTACAAATAAGAATTAATGGCCAACAAAATACATCTTTTAAAAGCCCCCCCCCCTCCGAGTCAATTGATGAGATTGAATAAAAAAATAATTACATTATATATATATTATACATACATACACAAATTTTATTTCCAAACCACACACATTCCAAACTGACATTCAAACCACACACACAATTTCCCTGTCAGCATCATCTCCTGACCTCAGCTCTAAAAATAAACAATGTGTTAAGAGAAGAAATAGCATAGCAGTTATTTCTTCATTCTTAATCAGCAGTGGGTAAAGTTCACATATTTCTACCTGCAGAAAGCATCAGACATGATTTAAAAAAAAAAAAAAAAAAAAAATCTTGGTTTATAAAAAACTGCTCGGAATAGTATGAAAGCAAAGCTTTAATGATGAACCAATTTATGTATATGTATATTACCAAAACACAGTTAAAAAAAAAAAAAAAAAAAAAAAAAAAAAAAAAGGTACATCATAATGAGATGTTAAATGTTAAAAGGATTAAACTTAAAACTTACAGAATTCAATTAAACAAATTGTTCATATTTCTACAACTCAGTATGGGAACATTGTCAATTAACAATTTATATCCATAGTGTTAAATGGATATTGTCAGACATATAGGCTAAGTAGAATAATGGTACATTTAATTTAAACTACATAATATACATACATTTATATTATTATGATACTAAATAAAAAACAAAAACAATTTGCCCAGTCAACTGGGGCTGTAGAATACACTGACTGCTTCTCTGTAGAGGAGTAAGACCCCCACACACACAAGTATTCTGGATATGACCCTAAACAATCTGATGGTTAGGTTCAAGTAATGTTGGAGTTTTGGGGAATGCATAGTACCCCTTCATTGCCATCACTTCTAAGTCCACTCTATGGGTAAAATAGATTTAAACTGTGTACTTATGCTGAACTGAATAGCTTGAAATGGAATTTCTTTTGACATTGAAACTGTATTCATGCTAAACTGAATTGTTTGAATTAGAACTGTTTGAAGAGAATAACTTGAAAGAAATGTTTTTGACAATTGAACTGTCTACTCATGCTAAACTGAACTGTTTGAAATAAAATTGATTATTTGTATAAAAATGGATTTGGCATTAAATAGCCTACAAAGGTTGATATACCATAAAACCCAACCAACCAAAATAAAAACAAAACATCAAATTGTCCAACTATGAAAATCAAATAATTTCCTATCTACTTTGTAACAATGCCATGCTGTGTTCATGTTTATCCTAATCAGTATAATTTCTCAAAAGAATTATCAAATAAGCATGCCTCTATTAGTAATGAGAAATTCAACATGAAGTCCAAAATTACTCTTAGTATTAAGTTCTTTGGAAAATACTGACTAGTTTTTAGTATAAATTGTTTAAATTCTTTTCTAACATTAATAGTAATTATATGAAAAAAAAAAAGTCACTTGCCAACGATTAAAAACGTCCTCAATTATTTATTTATCACTTCTTTCAGAATTTGAAAGTTATATGTCCCTATTCATGAATATGGAAAACAAAAAGTGATTCATTCACTTTTTGTTTTTGCATCGGTTCAAGCTTGATCATAATTTTGTTTCATGATAATGTTCGGCCACATGTTGCTAGGATGACACAGTAGAAATTTAGTTTTGGAATATGAGACTTTGCCACATTCACCATATTCTCCTGATCTCACACCCACCCACTATTATTTCAAGTATCTGGACACTTTATGCCAAAAACATTCCATTCCAAAGAAATAGAAGAAAGGGCATCGAAAGAGTTCTTGGCATCAAAACCTTTAGAGTTTTATCATACAAGCATAAATAACCTTGTTAATTGATGTGCCATCAATGCATAAATGCTCAGGGATCGTATTTTGGACTGATTAAAACAGTTTGAATTCATTAATTCAGGATTAAATGTTTATTATAAAATCAGGCATTACTTTTCAAATAACCAAATATATGCAAATAAAGGTCCATATGGCATAATGGCTATTCTTTGGAAAATATTGGTAGTGTGGAGAAAAGAGTTTTGTTGTATGATCACAGATTTATTGTTTCACAAGAATTATGAAAGCACAAAAGTTAAAATAGCACAATCAATGATGGTAGGTGATTGACAGTTTCTTGTCACTATGCAATCATCAAACCAACAGTCTCCAAGCACAGTTGATGATGTCTGTGCTACCATATATTCGGTAGAGTTTGCCAATGGTCCAGGAGACTAGAGTTCAATCCCAAGTCGAGCCATACAAAAATAAAAAGGTACTTGATGGCTCCTTGCTTAGCACTCAGAATAAGGGCAAATGGAGCATCCAGAGAAAGGAGTTGTGCCTTCCCCTACACCTTGTTATAGTAGCTATTGTAAAGGGAGCCTTCAGGCTACCCTCGACTACGGTTGCCAGGTGATGGAGGCACCTGTGGTGTAATGGTTATGTAATATAATGGCCGAGGGATTTCGTTTTATATATCTTGCCTTTGGGTTTAGTTAGGCTGAGAACCTTTTGGCTCAGCACATGGGTTGGTTAGATGCAAACTTGAGCACAGGTGTTGCCGCGCATGCGGGGAGGATGTGTCGTTCACAGATGTCAAAATAAAAATCCCAGAGAGGGGATGTGAATGACGTCATGCACTGGAAGTGTGCACGGAGGATTTTGAAGAAGTCAGTTGAGTTGAGTCTTGCGGTCCAAAGAAGAAGGGTGACTTTCGCTAGCTCACAGTGGCCTTGTGGTGGGTGCCACACATGTTTGGGGT
>CAUZXS010005144.1:62500-146638 GCA_963585895.1 Sepioteuthis lessoniana | reverse complement strand
ACACTATGGGAAGCTGTAGAGGTTCTAATTTGACAGTCGGTAACAGAGAATGTGGGTCCCCCATCCATACTTACGTCATTACTGTTAGAGTGTCAACCTTAAGAGGCTCTAAGTTTATTTAGCTTATACCCAAACCCAGCCTCCAAGCTGTATGACCAAAGTGCTTTCTTCTCAAAAGTTGTTGTGTCAGTTTCAAACCAATGCCAGACCAACTTAATTTTTAACTGCATGTAAAAATTTGTCAAAATCACAGGGTTGAGGGGTGGGAATTGAAAGGGAGGAAGGAGGTAGGCAGCGATCTGTATTTTTCAAATTTTTTTTTTTTTAAATTTTTAACTTCATATTGGCATTATATAGAAAGTTGTTGGTAGAACTTTTTGCTTAAAAAGACAAGTTAGTAAATGGGGAGGGGAAATGTGTACACGTTTAAAGTCACTAGTCTAATCCAAGAAGCACTTTCTCATCAAACCGCAACGATATTCTTCTTTCTGCGTTTTCTTTTGCGGGTTCCTGTAGATATATAAGCCAAATTAATTTTACTAAACCGATGGATATGACTCTGAGAACGAACTCGCCTGGTCGTATTTGTTTCATGGCCATCAGACAGGGTTAATTCTTGCTCGGAAAGCCATAACAACTCCTTGGCCGGCGATCTATGTGATCGCGACCGAGAACGAGTATGACTTAAATTGTCTGAAGAAAGATATTGTATGGGATTTACCTCCCTTTTGATTACGTCAGGCGAGTTCACTGCAGACGACTGCCAGTAATCTCTGTCTTCGCTGATTGTTATTCTTGGTTGAGTTATTCTTGTCTTTTTCTTGACAGAAAGATCCTGTGTAGATCTCTTGTGAAAGCTACTCCAAAGCACCGTATCAATCTCACACGAACTTTCTGTTGCTGTTGATAACTGTGACAAATTACGTTCTTTCCTCTTCTTCTTCTTCTTTCGTTTGATCTGTGGTGTCGTATCAGAGAAGGCAGCTTCCTCTTCAGTCAAATGGTTAATCAATGGCAAATAGGTGTGTTCCCGATGAGGGGACTCAATAGTTATTGTGCTAAATGGAATGTTCTGTCTATCCCTTCGAGTTGAGGACTGCTGTTGCTGTTTTTGTCCCTTTTTCCGGGATACTAATGGAGACGGAGTTTTACGAGCAGACTGTTGTACACTCAGTAACTGTGAGCCAGCAAAGACACCCTTGGAGCGAGTCCTGGACTTTGAACGGTCCTCGGAACTACTCTTATTAGATTTTGTTTTGGAGTTTAGCTTCTGTTTAAGTGTTTTCCCCAGTTCTTCGTTTGCTACTTGTCTTTCTTGGGCCTCTTTCTCACTTATAATTGACTGCTTCAATTTCTTCTTTTTATGGGTTGATAATTCCTCTAAGGATTCCGTCACCTGCTTTGTTATGGAAGTCACTAATGAAGAGATCTTCTCCACCACACTTTTTGTGATCTTTGGCACTTCTGGTTTTTCTTTCTTGACTGGAGAATCAAGAACAGTCTCAGATAAAGAGTCAGGAGAAGAGACTTCCTTCATTGGTGTCAATAGAATTTTGGTTGATAAGTCTTCCCTGGAACTTTCAGATGTTTCTTGAGAATCAGCAGTGAATGTTTTAGTGCTTGTTTTCTCACTTACTGTTAACGATTCCACAGAATCAACTTTTTTCTGTTTTTTCTTTGTGGATAATCTTAATAGTCCAAGATTAAGAGAGGAACTTGAATCTGATGCTTGACTTAAAGGTGGAGAGGAATTGATATTTTCATCACTTGAAGAACCTGTGCCCTTATGTTTAGGTGAACCATTTTCCGAGGCCAAAGAAGTCTTCTTTGATATCAAGGAAGAGACTTTGGATAATGCTTGACTGACTCTGCTTTCAGAGATTTTTGTACTTAGAGAAGTTTCCTTCTCTGTTTTGGAATTAACTTCTTTTGTTGGGGTTTCAGTACAAGTATCTTTGACCACATATGAACAAGGTGAAGGCACATTGAATATTGCTTCTTTTTTCTCTTGAACATTTTTATGGCTTTTCTCCTTTGGAACTGTGATCGTGACAACCTGAGGTTGATCTTCTTCCTGTGGAAGATCTTCAGCCAAATCTTCAACTGGTTTTTTAGTGACCTCTTCCTCAGGAACATTTTTAAGGCTTTTCTCCTTTGAAGAAATTTTGGTTGTAATAACCAGGGGATGATGATCTTCCTTTAAAACATTTCCATCCAGACCTTCAGCTGGTTTCTTAGTGGCCTCTTCCTCTTTAACATTTTTATAGCTTTTGTCTTTGGAAACTTTGGTTGTGATAACCTTGGGTTGACACTCTTCCTTTGGAAGATCTCCAGCCAGATCGTCAAATGGTTTTTTAGTTACCTTTTCATCTTGAACTTTTTTATGGCTTTTGTCTTTGGAAATTTTGGTTGTAACAACTTGAGGTTGATGATCTTCCTTTGGTAGATTTCCAGCCATACTTTCAACTGATTTCTTTACTACCTCTTCCTCTTGAGCTTGAGCTTTTTTATGACTTTTATCCTTTGTAATCTTGGTTGTGACAACCTGGGGTTGACATTCTTCTTTTGGAAGATTTCCAACCAGATCTTCAAATGGTTTTTTAGTTCCCGTTTCCTCTTGAGCTTTTTTATGGCTTTTGTCTTTGGAAACTTTGGTTGTGACAACCTGAGATTGATGATCTTTCTTTGGAACATTTCCCAAATTGGTTGTCTCTACAAGATGCATTGGTTCAACGCTGACAAATGGTTCAGGTATACCATCAGTTTTCATTCTAGCTGGACAAGGAGAGCTCTTTTCAGGATCTACTGATTTTGAGATCCCATCCTCGGACTGAAAAAATTCTTCAATTCCTCTAGACAACAATGACTTGTTCCCATCACCATAGGGGAATGGAGATCGCCTCCTCTTTTTCTTTTGTTCTGTTTGTTTCACTTTAGTCCTTGGAGATTCACTTGTAGAAAGCGAAGACTCCCTCTGATAACTAGGTACCTTTTTAACAGCCTCATCTAATGGTGGTTGCTGCTGCTGCTCTATGTTCTGGCTCTTGGTCTCCTCTGCAAAGGCAGCAGGCATTTCAACTAGAAGTTCCACAGAAGATGGTTGTGTATTGATTTTCTCAAGCCTCTCCGTTTTCTTCTTTCGTTCCGCTGACTTTGTTTTAGCATCACGGGATTTGTTTTTAGAAGGCATGGATGCTTCAGAATGCTTTGTTTTAATACTCAACGGTGTTGGTGTTTCTATTTCAGATTTAGTCGGTACCATTTTTTCAGCCACAATGGTAGATGTCTTAACAGAAGAAGTACTGGATTCTGTAGATGTTGTCTTTGAGACCAAAGCCTTCTTTACAGAAGCTTCTCGTTTCTTTTCAACAACTTTGGCAACCTTATCTTTCTCTTGTAATGATGGATCAAGCACAGCGTCTTCCATTTTCGTTCCGGGTATCTCCTCTGTTGTGAATTCTCCCTTAAGCTCTTCTTGGATTGAAGCTTTATCTGTTCGAACATCAATTTCAGTCTCTGATGGCAACAAATTATAGATACTCTCATCAGTTCTGTCATCACTTGGTTCAAGAGAAAATTCTCTTTGTAGTTCTTCTTCAGAAGAAGGCTGTCTGTCTACTAAGGGATAAGTTGTCTCAAATAAGAAACTAGAATGGCTTTCTTCAGATCTAGTCATTTTGCTTTCTACTATTTCCTTCTTGGTCCTAACCATTTCCGAAGACTTTTCAATGGGAGCAATTTCTTCTGAAACTGATTGCTCGGAAGTTGGTAATGTCTTGGATGGTGTTGTTTGCCTGTCTTTTTCTGACTTGGATTTTGAAGTTTCTGGGCTTTCTCTGAGAGAGGATTTCTTCCGTTTCTTTTTCTTCTTTGAATCTTTGCCAGATAACTCCATGGCAGTGACAACTGACTTGACACTGTCTTTTGTAGTCTCAGCTAAAGGTGCATCTACTGACTCTTTCAAAGAGGTTTGCTTGGTGTCACCGACTTTTGGAGATTTTGATCTTTCTTTGTAAATTTCCTTCTCTGCAGATTTTGAGGATCTGGAGCGTTTCCGTTTTTCTGAGGAATCTTTCTTTTTTGATGATTCTTTAACCTCCTTCTTGCTTTTTTTGGTTTTTTCAGCAAGTGCATCTTTAGATGTTTTTGTCTCATCTTTATTAACAGTTGTAACATCAGTCACCTCCTTATCAATGGATGTAACATCAGTCACTTCCTTGTTAATGGATGTGACATCAGGCATCTTGATTGCATCCTTATCAGCTAGTGTAATGTCAGTCATATCTTTATCTACAGGTGCTGCATCAGCCATCTTAACCAAATCTTTATCTATGGGTGTAACATCAGTAGTATCCTTAACAGATGTAGTATCAGTCACACAGTCACTGATATCTATAGCAGTAGTTGCCTTTTTATCAACAGGTGTGATGTCAGCCATTTCAATTGCATTTTTATCTACAGTTGTGAAATCTGTCATGTTTTTATCAGCAGTCACCTCTGTCACATCCTTTGGCGCTTCAGGAAGACAGATTTCAGAACATTCTGGCATAGTTTGTAACCGGCTTTCAGTGTTGATTATATCCCGTTCTACAGAATTCTTATTTCCACCTTCATTGTCAGAATCAGTAATGACATATTCTCTAAAATGCGGAGATCGAATTGATTCTTCACTGTTGCCATATAAGAATGGTGACTTCTTTTTCTTCTTCTTCTTCTTAACCTTATCGTCAGCTATGCTTTCTGCATGGCCTTCAATTGTTGGCTGTAAGGTTGAGGATGTTTCTGATACATTTATACTCTCAGTCTTTTGTGATATTAGCAGCTGGTCATGGCCAGTTGAAGTTGATTTGAATCTTTGAGCTGGCTCAACTGCAGTTGTATCAGTGTCTGTTTGGTTTGGCATGTTTTTATTGGTCAATTTCTTTTGATCTGATTCATCCGCTGAACTTAAAAGAACTGGCTTAGCTGGTTGAGCCACAGTCTTTTGTTCGAATGCTGTGTAATCATCCTGAGTATAAAATGGCTTTATATTGACTGTATTATCTGATGAAAGATCAAAGCTTTTGGTTGACAAAGTAGACTGCATCTCTTGAGATTCTTGACATTGATTTGGAAAAAGGTTATTTGATTTAGTTGGGAGATCATCGGGAGGTGAAATCATAGAAGTTGTAATATGAGTCTCAGTTTCACATAAAACATGTCTTTCAGTTTTATATTCTATACTTTCTTCCTTGGCTGATTCAAGCTCAGATGTCATTAGAAGAACTTGATCTGACAGAGAAACTTCTATTTGATCTACCTGAGATTTCTCACATGATTTAATCTCAGTCTCAGCTAAAACTGATCCATGGTTTATATTCATTTCTGCAGTTTCATGGGTCAATCCAAGATCAGATGTCATTAGAAGAGCTTGATCAGAAAGAGGAAGCTCAATTTGATCTACCCGAGAATTTTCATGTGATTTAACTTCAGTCTCAGCTAAATTTGATCCTTGGTTTATATGAATTTCTGCCGTTTCTTGAGCTAATTCAAGCTCTGAAGTTATGGGATGAGCTTCAGCAGAAATAGAAAGCTCAATTTGATCAACCTGAGAATTCTCATGTGATGTTACCTCAGCCACAACTGGTTCTTTGTTCATGCTCATTTCTACATTTTCTTCAGTCAATCCAAGATCAGATGCAACAAAAAGAGTTGGTTGTTCAGAAAGAGAAAGCTCAACTTGATCTACCTGAGTATCCTCATAGGGTTTAACTTCAGTCTTAGCTAAAACCGATCCTTGGTTGATATTCATTTCTGCAGTTTCATGGGTCAATCCAAGATCAGATGTCATTAGAAGAGCTTGATCAGAAAGAGGAAGCTCAATTTGATCTACCCGAGAATTTTCATGTGATTTAACTTCAGTCTCAGCTAAATTTGATCCTTGGTTTATATTAATTTCTGCCGTTTCTTGAGCTAATTCAAGCTCTGAAGTTATGGGATGAGCTTCAGCAGAAATAGAAAGCTCAATTTGATCAACCTGAGAATTCTCATGTGATGTTACCTCAGCCACAACTGGTTCTTTGTTCATGCTCATTTCTGCATTTTCTTCAGTCAATCCAAGATCAGATGCAACAAAAAGAGTTGGTTGGTCAGAAAGAGAAAGCTCAACTTGATCTACCTGAGTATCCTCATAGGGTTTAACTTCAGTCTTAGCTAAAACCGATCCTTGGTTGATATTCATTTCTGCAGTTTCATGGGTCAATCCAAGATCAGATGTCATTAGAAGAGCTTGATCAGAAAGAGGAAGCTCAATTTGATCAACCTGAGAATTCTCATATTGTTTCGATTCAGTCTCAGCTAAATTTGATCCTTGGTTTATATTAATTTTTGCTGTTTCTTGAGCCAATTCAAGCTCTGAAGTTATGGGATGAGCTTCAGCAGAAATAGAAAGCTCAATTTGATCAACCTGAGAATTCTCATGTGATGTTACCTCAGCCACAACTGGTTCTTTGTTCATGCTCATTTCTGCATTTTCTTCAGTCAATCCAAGATCAGATGCGACAAAAAGAGTTGGTTGTTCAGAAAGAGAAAGCTCAATTTGATCTACCTGAGTATCCTCATAGGGCTTAATCTCAGTCTTAGCTAAAACTGATCCTTGGTTGATGTTCATTTCTGCAATTTCTTGAGTCAATTCAAGTTTAGATGTCATCAGAATAGCCTGATCTGAAAGAGACACCTCAATTTGATCTACCAGGAAATTTTTGCCAGATTCAGCTTTGGTTTTATCCAATTCTTTAGAATCAATCAAGACCCTATTGGCTTCCAGGATGCTATTTTCAGGAATATCAATAGTCTTAAATTCATAAATTTCTGATTCTTTCATCTCAGAATGATATATATTATTGGTTTGTTGATTGTCTTTTGATGAGGTATCTTGCATTTCAGACAACTTAGAAGCACTTTTTTCATTTTTCACTTCATCATCATAAACCATAGAAGAATCATCTACCTGTTCAAACAACATTTGAGCTTTATCAATAGATCTTGTTTCTTCTTCCTCTTCTGTTCTTGTAACATCCACTCCATCCCTAAAAGACATCAATACCTCATTATCAAGAGCAAAAAATTTGGATCTCTTTTTCTTCTTTTTCTTCCCTTTATCCAAAGCAGCAAACAAAGTTCCATCGCTTTCATCTTCATCTTTCACAGAAGATGAAATCTTTGAGTCAGTTTCTTCTCGATTGTCCTCAGATTCAAATAAAACATTATCCACAATTGCAGCCAAAGTAGAATCTTTAATAATTTCAGCTTTGTCTTCAGAGTCTTCAGCAATGGGTAAGTCAAAGTCTGATCCAGTTACAACCATTTCTGATTCTGCAGATCTCTTCCCTTCACCTAATGCCTGCTGTTCATTATCAGGCTTACCAATTCCAAAAGGAAATCCATCAGGAAGAGGCAGACAGGTACCATCGGTAAGACTCTTTCTGCTTTGAAGACAATATTCTGATATTGACTTTTCAATCTGCTGTGGAAGATCAATTAAAGAAAACTCCTCTGTTCGGTCAACACAACTCGAAACCGATTCTTTCTGTTTTTCTTTTTGGCTACTGGAACCCTCATGTGGAGTTTGAACTTCTAGGATCAGATTTTTCTGATGAAGAAGCTCATCTAGATCAACTGATGATACTCCTCCAAAGCTCAATTCTGAAAAACAGTCCAGCTGTGAACCGGGTGATAATTTTATACTGCTGAAGTCTTCGATATTAAGATCATGTGATTCAACAAGGACTTTTAGTTCATCAGTGCTTGATACCATATGTTTTTCACCAAATAAACTTACTTCCATGACTGTTTTCTCTTTACTGTGATCATCTTTGCAGACTTTGTCTTGGCTTTCATCCTCTGCCTCTGTTGTATGGATAGTTGGTATTTCTTTTGGCTTAAATGAATCAGCATCAAGAGACATGGTTTCCAAAGTATGTTCATTACTTGATTTTACTTCAGTTGAGACAGGCTCAACAAAGGAACTAGTTGGCTCAAGAGTTGGCTCAGATCTTGGCTCAACCTCAGTTATTGAAAGCTCAGATATAGCAGCTCCAATATCCAGTTGGTTGCTTGGATCACTTGCCTCAGATGTTCTACTCTCTTTTTCCAAACCAATATCCAAGATCAAATGCTGACTGGCTGGATAGTCTATGTCTGAATCTGAAGAGGATGTCGATATTGATTGCTCTTTGGTAAAATTTGGTTGATCACAGGCATAACTTTGTGACAGTTCCCGTGAAAGCTCAGCACTGTCAACTGAGAGCAAGGAAGAAAGGTCTATGGCAAGTCGTTCCGAAGTTTGGGTCATCTGCAATTCTGATTCAGATTTTTCTTCAGCTGTCATGTAGCCCTCACTGTCAGTGCTTCCAGCTCGTACCTGACTATCTGGTTCCGTCTCTTCCTCGACAGTTTCAGGACTTACGATATTAGAGGAAAGTAACATTTCAGAATAAGTAGACAACATTGTTTTGTCTGGTTCACTTTTAGCATCGTAGTAAATTTCCCCTGAGGATGTATAATCCATCAATCCAAGATGGCTACCATTGGTGCCATACCGATAATTGTTCTCAAAATTATAAGAATCATTATAAATTGCAGTCTTGGAATAGTGCGACACAGATGCCTCTTGCGTAATTTTACGAAGAAGATCCTGGATCTGCTCTTCAGTAAAATAAGACATTTTATCATTTGAATCATCACTGGTCGCAAAGTCTATAACAACTGAATTCTTCCTTTCAGATTCTTTCTCCTTAGTCTCGACATTGTCATGGAGAATTATAGTAGTCTTCTCTTGGACTGAAGGCTTTCTTTGTGTTACATTTTCGTTTCTTGAGGCACATGAGCTGGAAAGGGCACAAGTTTTACTGTCAGGGCTGCATGCACGTTCGGCATTGTCTTCTGACTCTATTACAGAATATTCTAATTCTTTCTTAGTGCCACCTGCCAAAATACGCCGATTGAGATCCATATTAACTTCTGCTGAGTATTTTTCATGCCGTTTCGGTATGACAAACACATTGTGGAAATGTTTCTGATCATAGTCTGAAACAAACGTATGCAGACTGCAACGGAATTTTGATTTCCAACAAGTGTCAGATTCATGAGGAGGAATTCTCAAAAGCAGTTCACTCTGTGTTTCAATGGGGAACCCAGCTTCACTAATTCGGCGCTGAATCATCTTTTTACCTTTTTGAAAATCTTCAAGATCTGAATTTGGCTCAACACAAGTCCGGCTCATTTTCTTCCAAAACTCAACATTAGAGGATTCTTCGAAACTTGGAATGTTCACAAACAAAGCGTTCGAATAATTCCTGTAAGGGGATTTCTTACGCCACCTCCTGGCAATTCGGTCTCCAGGAGAAAGCCTTTTCTTTTTTAACTTCAACTTCTTTGAATCGGGGACAATTTTACAAGGTGTAAGTTCTCTGTTTTCATTGGTAGGGCCTTCGGGAAGGCTCACTTCGAGTATGCTGGTGAACCTCTGGGTTTCACATTCATGAACACTGGCATCAAAGCTACTCACCTCCTCTGATACACTAAGCTCTTCAGCGGACGGAAGTTCAACCATGAGTACATTAGCAAAAATTTCATCATTTTCACTCATAGGTGATTTTGATGCTGTCTCAACCTGACCTAGGTTGAGTTGTTCATTTGTGTCTGGGGGGATTTCTGGGACAGCAGATCTTGAATGACTGTCAAGAGACTCGTTACTTTCAACAGCTCCTACGCTTGGTCCTGCGATGCCAGTTCCAGCAGCTGAAGTGGCCTCAAGTGATGGTAAGTTCTCCGGAGGACTAGGTTTTTGCTTATTTTTACCCAGCTTCTCAATGAAATACAAAGTCTCCAACTTAAGCATCAGTTGGGTGTCAGGTATCTCCTCTGCATAGTTTGAATATAAAGTGGCTATGTTCTGTAGCTTCTCCTCCATCTGCTGAGTGACATGGAGGTTGCAACTTTTAACTTCGGACTCACGTGGAGTTAATACTAGTTCATCTGAGTATGTCTCTTCCTGAGGAACAACCTCGGTGAACGTTGCCATCTCGTCAACATCATGAGCGGCAACGTTCAATACCTGAGGTCCTTTGTACTCCTCGCTAGATTTTTCAACACCCTCATTCGAGTTGACCATGCCATGAATCAGTTCGGTGATTTGTTGTGATATTTTCGAGCTCTCCTCTTTGATATCTTGTTCGGAGAGTTTCCGTTTTTCTGTGCTCTTGGTTTCTTCCGTAGCCATGGCAACAATCTCACAGAGCAGCAATGATATCTCTTCTTCGATAAACTGTCTACGAGCCAAAGCTTCAGGATCAGCACTTGTTGTCATGTCACATTTAACAGCAGAATCATTTGACAAATTTTGTTCAATTGCCACATCATGAGGGTCAGTTTCCTGACTGACTTTTTCTTCTTCTCCATGAAAACTATCCATGTCATGAGGGTCAGTTTCCTGACTGACTTTTTCTTCTCCATGAAAACTATCCATGTCATGAGGGTCAGTTTCCTGACTGATTTTTTCTTCTCCATGAAAACTATCCATGTCATGAGGGTCAGTTTCCTGACTGACTTTTTCTTCTCCTTGAAAACTATCCGTGTCATGAGAGTCAGTTTCCTGACTGACTTTTTCTTCTTTTCCATCCGTGTCATGAGAGTCAGTTTCCTGACTGACTTTTTCTTCTTTTCTTTGAAAACTATCCGTGTCATGAGGATAAGTTTCCTCACTCACTTCTTCATCTTGAAAACTATCCTGGGCATCCATGTATTCATTATCATCATCTTCAGAAAATGCTGGTGTGCTAATGTCACCAGGTGTAGCAGTAACCAATGTCCCTGTTCCGGAACTAACCCATGATTCCAAACTGCTTGAGAAGAATTTTGGCTGAGATTGGTAAGAAGCACTTTTGGATTGTCGTGCAAGACTCTGAGCAATCTGTTCTCTTACCTCCCAGCTAAAGTCTTCTGAACGATCAACAGATTTGGATATCCCAGAAGAAAATTCTTCATTGCGTTCATTCCACTCGTCATCATCTTCATCCAACGATGTAAAATACATACCCCAAACATCTTTATCATCTGTATTCACAGCTTTCGATGCTGAAGATGTCTCTTCTACCAAAATATCACAGACGTTCTCATCTTGATCAATAGAGTAACCAGTAGACAAAGGCTGTACATCACATAAAGTATCAGAAATGATTATCTCCGAAGAAAAAACAGTACTTTCAGGACTAGACAATGTACAAAAATCAGGTTCAATAGTTTCTGACACTATCTCACTCTGATCTTTTTGGGAACTTTCTATTGAAATCTCTTCTTTGTTAGATTGTATTTTTGGCCTTTCTCCTTCTTCCCATTCATCTTCCTCCAGACCGGAATATTTTACAAGACCTTGTTGTGCTTCCGTGTCAGGAAGAGATTCCGTATCTACAATATCTGGATCTTCACTGACAGGGGAATAAAAAGAAAGCCAGTCACCCATCCCTTCTTCAAGAGACTCAGATTTTGTATCTTTCCAATTCTCTTGAAACGTCTTTCCTGAGGAGAAATCAGTCACAGGAGTCTTGACTCCCGTTCTTTCTCCCTCTTCCCATTCATCATCTTCCAGTGTTGAATATTTCGTATCAGTCACTTGTTTTTCACATTCTGTTGTTGATGGTAGAGTTTTTGGTTTTATCAAAGTTTTATCCGCTGAATCTGGTAGAACTTCAACTTCCTCTTCAAAAGAATCAGAAGCTGTCTCTTTCCAGTTTTCTTGGAATGTCTTCACGGAAGCCATTTCTTTGCTATACGAGACTTTTGGTCTTTCTCCTTCTTCCCATTCATCTTCTTCCAGACCTGAATATTTGACAAGTCTTTGTTTTTCATCCACATCTGGAAGAGATTCTGGATCTATGCTATCTGGATCTTCACAGACAGGAGAATAGAAAGAAAGCCAGTCATCCATCCCTTCTTCAAGAGACTCAGATTTTGTATCTTTCCAATTCTCTTGGAACGTCTTTCCCGTAAGCGATGTCTCTCCAAGAGTCTTTACTTCTGTTCGTTCTCCCTCTTCCCATTCATCATCTTCCAGTGTTGAATATTCCATATCAATTGCCTGTTTTTCAAACTCTAATGTTGCTGGCACTGTTTTTGGTTCTACCAAAGATCTATCAGCTGAATCTGGTAGAGTCTCAACTTCCTCTTCAAGAGGATCAGAAGCTGTCTCTTTCCAGTTTTCTTGGAATGTCTTCATGGAAGCCATTTCTTTGCTACATTTGACTTTTGGTCTTTCTCCTTCTTCCCATTCATCATCTTCTTCTAAAGCAGAATATTGAATAGAATCTTGTTTTTCTCCCACATCTGGAAGTGATTCTGTTTCTATCATGTCAGAATCCTCACAGACGGGAGAATAGAAAGAAAGCCAATCAGCTTCTGTTTCTTCTTCAAGAGGATCAGATCTTGTACAGTGCCAGTCTTTTTGGAACATCTTCATGTCTTGTGGTTTTTCATTACATTTGATTACTGTTCTGTCTCCTTCTTCCCATTCGTCATCTTCAAGGACAGAATATTCTAAATCACCATTTTGTTTTTCACCTGGTGCTGACACTGGAACAGATGCAGATTTTTCTGTTGAATCAAGTTGAGATTCAGCATCAACCATTTCTGCATCATCATCTGTAGACTGGGCAGAATAATAAGAAAGCCAGTCTTCTTCTTCTCCAGTGTCAGTCACTGTGTCTTTCTTGGAAGTTAAATCTTTGCATATTTCTTCATCTTTTGAAAGGTCTTCCTGTTTAACATCTGGAAGTTCCTCTACTTTTTCAGTTGTAAGTGTGTCTTTGACTAATTCCGATTGTACCAAAGGTGTATCTTCTGTGTTTGGAGAATAGAAAGACAACCAATCACACTCCTCTTCAAGTGGATCTGATACTGTTTCTTTCCAATGTTTTTGGGAACTTTCTATTGAAATCTCTTCTTTGTTAGATTGTATTTTCGGTCTTTCTCCTTCTTCCCATTCATCTTCCTCCAGACCGGAATATTTTACAAGACCTTGTTGTGCTTCCGTGTCAGGAAGAGATTCCGTATCTACAATATCTGGATCTTCACTGACAGGGGAATAAAAAGAAAGCCAGTCACCCATCCCTTCTTCAAGAGACTCAGATTTTGTATCTTTCCAATTCTCTTGGAACGTCTTTCCTGAGGAGAAATCAGTCATAGGAGTCTTGACTCCCGTTCTTTCTCCCTCTTCCCATTCATCATCTTCCAGTGTTGAATATTCCGTATCAGTCACTTGTTTTTCACATTCTGTTGTTGATGGTAGAGTTTTTGGTTTTATCAAAGTTTTATCCGCTGAATCTGGTAGAACTTCAACTTCCTCTTCAAAAGAATCAGAAGCTGTCTCTTTCCAGTTTTCTTGGAATGTCTTCACGGAAGCCATTTCTTTGCTATACGAGACTTTTGGTCTTTCTCCTTCTTCCCATTCATCTTCTTCCAGACCTGAATATTGAATAGAATCTTGTTTATCACTTACATATGTAATAGATTCTGTATCTTTTATATCTTTAACCTCTTTCCCAAATGATATAAAAGGAAGCAATTCCACTTCTAAAGGATCTGATTCTGTTTCTTTCCAATTTTCCTTGAATGTCTCTGCTAGAATCTCAGAATAAACAGGCACTTGTACAACATTTTCGTCTCTTTCCTCCCACTCATCTTCTTCAACAGGTGAATACTGTAAATCGATATCCAATTCTTTCTCAGTACTTTTTGTATACGTTATGGCTTCTACAACCTGAATACGTTTCTCTGCCACAAACAAATCCTTTGAATCTGTTGTTCTTTTAGTGTCAGTATCAAGAGCTGACATTTCCAGTGCCTCCAAAATATCAGCACTTTCTTCAGTTGTTATTCCTCCTTCCCTTGACTCTGACAAAGTTTCATCAGATACTCTACATTCATCAAATTCTTCATTCAAAGAACTCTCACTCTGACATTCATCAAACAATTGGTTGTCCTTTTGCAATTCAGAACCAATTGTCTGTTCTTCATCCATATTTAAGACAACTTCAGGTTGTTCTTTCTTGTAGTATTTGCCATCTTCACATTGCAGAAAATCGAAAGATGAATCCTCATCTTCATCAAGGGGATCCGACACTGTTTCTTTCCAATTTGGTTCGAACATTTTCACCTCCACCTGTTTAGAAATGGGATGATGACTTATTAAAACCTTTTCTTCCCATTCACTATCTTCATAAAGTGAAGAATAATTGGATGGATGTTCATAATGTTCTCCTTTAACATCGGTCACGACATTACTCCTCCACTCAATACCAGAATATCCTGGCCCTTCTTCCAAAGGATCTGACACTGTTTCTTTCCAGTCTGCAAGGAATGTATCTGTACAGACTTTAAGATCATCAAGGATCAGGCTTTTAGCTTTAGTGCATCCGTCTTCATTATCATCAACATAAATTCCTGTATCTTCATCAGTTTCAATTATATTAACACTTCTTTCATATTTTTCATCATAAGAATCCAAAGAGAAAGTAGACAATGCTGGATACCATAAATCTGTTTGTTCTTCAACAGCATCAACAAATTCTAAATCTTCCTTATCTGAATTATCTTCCAAGATCTCTTCACATTGTGTTGGGTAGACAGACCAAGCATCTAGAGTCTCGTTTGTTTCTGAGACACTTTCAACCAAATCTACATCTTCTGTGCCTGGAGAATAAAAAGAAAGCCAGCTGGCTTCTTCTTCTTCTTCAAGAGGATCTGACTGTGTTTCTTTCCAGCCCTCTTGGAAGTTCTTTTCAACTGTTGTTGTCAGTTCTTGTTCAACTTTGGTTGTATCCTCATCCCTTTTGAATTCATTTTTGTCTTGTTTTATAGTTGATTCTTCCTGTTTAAAACCTTCTTTCTCGCAGGAATCTTTACTGGTGGCTCGGTCCAAATCTGCAGTTTGAAATTCACCAGACTGAGAAACATTTTCAAAATCTTCAGGTAAATCAGTGTCAGGTTGTGAGATATGTACACAAGCTGACTGTTCTTCGTCAGCACAAGATCTGCTAGAAGACTGTGATCGACTACGATCAACAGAAATTAATTCGGTGTCTTCTACTCGGGTCTCTTCCTGAGATATTCTTGTTTCTTCTAAAACACTGATAAATTGGTCTTTTAAGATTTCCTCATTTTTAGTTTCATGCTGAATTTCTTCACATGGCACAATTCCAATTTTGGAAACATCCAAAGTTTTCAAAGTTTCACTTTCTGGCAAAGAGATACTTGAAGATTGAGAATCTCTGGGAACATCACAGATTGGTTCCATATCTTTGCAGGAACCATTCCCAAGATTGTCATCATCATCAGCCTCTTTTGTTTTGATTTCCAAAGAGGAAGAGGAAATCCCTTCCATATCCAAAACTTCTTTTCCTCCTCCTTCTTCATCCTCTTGTTCAGATGGACTTTCTTCATCTTCCGATTGTTCACTTTGATCAGACAGAATAGTTTCAGACTCTGCAACTGGGAGTTCAGTTTTTTGGCAAGGTTTAACTTCATCAAGACTGAATTCAGACTTTGGACTAGAAGGGGTAGCAACCTCTTGGTCACTATCCTCACTGACCTGGTGCTCTTCGTCACATTCCACGAGTCCAGTCTCAGGGAAGTACTCCTCTCCTGAAGACTGAGAATCTGAAGCAGTAAAATTATCATCATCATAATCTTCCTCTTCACTTTCTTCACTCATGTAATCAGATTTAGATGAGCTGTACCCAGGTTCAGTCTGACTGCTAACCATTGTTAACTCAGTCAGATCTACAATCGGTGTCTCATCGTCTTCGGAAGAGAGATGCTCAGAATCAGAGAGCATTTCATCTGAACCTTCATATTCCTGGCCTTCAAAACTACCATCTGATTCACTCATAGAATCTTCAATACTGGAAGATTTTTGGTAGTGAATGTGAGGAAGTTCTTCAGCAGAGCCCTCACCATCCTGCTGTGAGATACTAACTAAATCTCCAAGACTAGCAGGTTCTTTTTGATCCTCGAATTTATCATCAGGATAGTCTCCTTCGGAAGATAAATGTAAAGTTATGTCATTGGAATCTCTCCCAGAAATAAGAGGTTTCTCTTTTATATCTTTGGATTTATCATCAGGATAATCCCCTTCAGAAGATGAATGTAAAGTTTCATCTTTGGAATCTGCCCTGGAAATCAGAGGTTTTTCATCTAGTCGGCTAGAAAGAGTCCCTTCAAATTGATTATTGGTGACCAAAGAGAATTCAGTTGTTTCTTCATCTAGAGGATCAGAAACAGTTTCTTTCCAATTTTGTTGAAAAGTTTCCATAGAGAGACATATTGTGGGCTCAGATTTCCCGACAGGTGTGTCACCTTCATCCCAGTCATCATTATTATCATCAAAATTTGAATATTCAATGATCCCAACTTCTGTAAGAGATGTATCTGAAACTGCATTTAACTCAGAAACATGCAAATATTCACTGACCGGAGAATAGAAAGAAATCCAGTCACCCATCTCTTCTTCAAGAGAATCTGATTTTGTATCTTTCCAATTCTCTTGGAAGGTCTTTCCCATAAGTGATGTCTCTCCAAGTGTCTTAACTCCTGTTCTTTCTCCCTCTTCCCATTCATCATCTTCCAGTGTTGAATATTCCGTATCAGTCACTTGTTTTTCACATTCTGTTGTTGATGGTAGAGTTTTTGGTTTTATCAAAGTTTTATCCGCTGAATCTGGTAGAACTTCAACTTCCTCTTCAAAAGAATCAGAAGCTGTCTCTTTCCAGTTTTCTTGGAATGTCTTCACGGAAGCCATTTCTTTGCTATACGAGACTTTTGGTCTTTCTCCTTCTTCCCATTCATCTTCTTCCAGACCTGAATATTTGACAAGTCTTTGTTTTTCATCCACATCTGGAAGAGATTCTGGATCTATGCTATCTGGATCTTCACAGACAGGAGAATAGAAAGAAAGCCAGTCATCCATCCCTTCTTCAAGAGACTCAGATTTTGTATCTTTCCAATTCTCTTGGAACGTCTTTCCCGTAAGCGATGTCTCTCCAAGAGTCTTTACTTCTGTTCTTTCTCCCTCTTCCCATTCATCATCTTCCAGTGTTGAATATTCCATATCAATTGCCTGTTTTTCAGACTCTAATGTTGCTGGCACTGTTTTTGGTTCTACCAAAGATCTATCAGCTGAATCTGGTAGAGCCTCAACTTCCTCTTCAAGAGGATCAGAAGCTGTCTCTTTCCAGTTTTCTTGGAATGTCTTCATGGAAGCCATTTCTTTGCTACATTTGACTTTTGGTCTTTCTCCTTCTTCCCATTCATCATCTTCTTCTAAAGCAGAATATTGAATAGAATCTTGTTTTTCTCCCACATCTGGAAGTGATTCTGTTTCTATCATGTCAGAATCCTCACAGACGGGAGAATAGAAAGAAAGCCAATCAGCTTCTGTTTCTTCTTCAAGAGGATCAGATCTTGTACAGTGCCAATCTTTTTGGAACGTCTTCATGTCTTGTGGTTTTTCATTACATTTGATTACTGTTCTGTCTCCTTCTTCCCATTCATCATCTTCAAGGACAGAATATTCTAAATCACCATTTTGTTTTTCACCTGGTGCTGACACTGGAACAGATGCAGATTTTTCTGTTGAATCAAGTTGAGATTCAGCATCAACCATTTCTGCATCATCATCTGTAGACTGGGCAGAATGATAAGAAAGCCAGTCTTCTTCTTCTCCAGTGTCAGTCACTGTGTCTTTCTTGGAAGTTAAATCTTTGCATATTTCTTCATCTTTTGAAAGGTCTTCCTGTTTAACATCTGGAAGTTCCTCTACTTTTTCAGTTGTAAGTGTGTCTTTGACTAATTCCGATTGTACCAAAGGTGTATCTTCTGTGTTTGAAGAATAGAAAGACAACCAATCACACTCCTCTTCAAGTGGATCTGATACTGTTTCTTTCCAATGTTTTTGGGAACTTTCTATTGAAATCTCTTCTTTGTTAGATTGTATTTTCGGTCTTTCTCCTTCTTCCCATTCATCTTCCTCCAGACCGGAATATTTTACAAGACCCTGTTGTGCTTCCGTGTCAGGAAGAGATTCCGTATCTACAATATCTGGATCTTCACTGACAGGGGAATAAAAAGAAAGCCAGTCACCCATCCCTTCTTCAAGAGACTCAGATTTTGTATCTTTCCAATTCTCTTGAAACGTCTTTCCTGAGGAGAAATCAGTCACAGGAGTCTTGACTCCCGTTCTTTCTCCCTCTTCCCATTCATCATCTTCCAGTGTTGAATATTCCGTATCAGTCACTTGTTTTTCACATTCTGTTGTTGATGGTAGAGTTTTTGGTTTTATCAAAGTTTTATCCGCTGAATCTGGTAGAACTTCAACTTCCTCTTCAAAAGAATCAGAAGCTGTCTCTTTCCAGTTTTCTTGGAATGTCTTCACGGAAGCCATTTCTTTGCTATACGAGACTTTTGGTCTTTCTCCTTCTTCCCATTCATCTTCTTCCAGACCTGAATATTTGACAAGTCTTTGTTTTTCATCCACATCTGGAAGAGATTCTGGATCTATGCTATCTGGATCTTCACAGACAGGAGAATAGAAAGAAAGCCAGTCATCCATCCCTTCTTCAAGAGACTCAGATTTTGTATCTTTCCAATTCTCTTGGAACGTCTTTCCCGTAAGCGATGTCTCTCCAAGAGTCTTTACTTCTGTTCTTTCTCCCTCTTCCCATTCATCATCTTCCAGTGTTGAATATTCCATATCAATTGCCTGTTTTTCAGACTCTAATGTTGCTGGCACTGTTTTTGGTTCTACCAAAGATCTATCAGCTGAATCTGGTAGAGCCTCAACTTCCTCTTCAAGAGGATCAGAAGCTGTCTCTTTCCAGTTTTCTTGGAATGTCTTCATGGAAGCCATTTCTTTGCTACATTTGACTTTTGGTCTTTCTCCTTCTTCCCATTCATCATCTTCTTCTAAAGCAGAATATTGAATAGAATCTTGTTTTTCTCCCACATCTGGAAGTGATTCTGTTTCTATCATGTCAGAATCCTCACAGACGGGAGAATAGAAAGAAAGCCAATCAGCTTCTGTTTCTTCTTCAAGAGGATCAGATCTTGTACAGTGCCAATCTTTTTGGAACGTCTTCATGTCTTGTGGTTTTTCATTACATTTGATTACTGTTCTGTCTCCTTCTTCCCATTCGTCATCTTCAAGGACAGAATATTCTAAATCACCATTTTGTTTCTCCTCTAAGGCAGATACTGGAACTGATTTTGATTCCATGAAAGGTCCCACTTCACTTTTTTGTGAAGACGTCTCTGTTTGTTCTCTCGTACAGTCTATTGACACTTCTTTTATTTCTTCTTTTTTTAACTTTTCTTCTGTTCTTCCTTCATATTCAGGAGAATCTGAAAGACGTCCTTCTTCTTCCACTTCATCTACCACTCTATCATATCTCTCATCCATGGAAGGTTTTTCTCCTTCTCTAACTACATCCTCTTCAATCTCTCTTACATCCTCATCTTTCTCGTATTTTATGCTTTCGACAACCTGAATATGCTTTTCAGATGAATATATAATCTGTCTCTCATCTGTTGAGGACAAGACGACTTTTCTCTCTGAAATTGTAGATTCAAATAAACTGCACATGTAAAAATCTGTCTCGTCATCTTCCAGAGGTTCTGATAATGTGAATTTCCAGTTATCATGGAAGACACTTTGATCTTTAAGCAAAGTTTTATTTGAGTGTGTTTCACAGCTTTTGTGTTCATCATAACCATATTTGGAGTACTCGGCCTCCTCACTTACCCCTCTGGCATCCTTTGACTCCCGTTCCTTGTCAGAAACAGGTGTGTAAAAGAATTTCCAGATGTTGTCTGTATGCGTATCATTTTCTAGAGGCTCGGAAACTGTTTCTAATGATTTGAAAAATGGTTCTGTCTTTAGAATTGGGCATTGATTAGTTTGTCCACTTGTTAATTTCTTTTTCTCTTTCCAGTCATCATCCTCTTCAAGAGGAGAATATAACATGGCCCACTTATCGATTAACTTCCTGTTAACGCTTGGCAATGATTGGACAAACTGACATTGACTGGAATCGGTTTCTTTGGAATCAGTTACTGTAAGAACAGTAGCCTGTTCAAAAACTTTAGGAGAAAGTTCTCTCTGTGAATCTGAAGAGAGAACTTCCTCTACTTGTATCAAATTAATTTCTTTCTCAGCTAATTGTGTGTGTGCATCACTTGTCAAATGGAAATCGTCAATTTCCTGCAAGACAGCACACACCTCTGTAGCCGAATCTAAAGAACTAGCAAGTTCTACATTTGATACTGGTTGATCTAAAATGTTTGTGGAAGGAAGGGGAATGGTTTGGAGAGGGTCTAAATTAGTTGGACAAGGGGATGGGGATATATCGGTAGTAGTACTTGGGATGAGTAGAGCTAAGGGTTCTGTTTGGGAATAGTCCAAAGTACTTGATGATTTGTCATTTAAACATGGCCCCGGAACAACTGAAAAGAATCCTGATTCCTTCAGTTTTTCACAGGATTCTGTATTAGTAATTTCGGAGAGATCGTCAGCCTTGTGCGACTCAGTCTCGGACATATAGTGATAGTCATGCGTAAATGTTTCGGAAACGTCCGGGACTGTCTGAGTCATAAGTTCTGTTGTTACGTCTGACAGTTTAATCGTGTCAGTTTTTAAATCACAAGTCTTGGTGTTAATGTCTGTAGTGTCAAGTACACATTGGTCATGTTCTTCAGACTGACTTCTGGTACTTTGGACAATAAAGGGTGTATTGTTAGTACTCAGATCAGTGGTACTGCTGATCTGGGCACTTCCAGAAACTGTCGCCTCAGTTTCTGGAAAAAGTTGGTTTGTTGATTGTTCAGAAACCTTAAGAATTTTCAAGTTTTCACTTGAAAATTGTTCCTGCTCCCCTAAATGTGGCTGAGGAGAGCATGGTAAGGTTTGTTCTTGTTCCAGATTTTCTCCGGAACGATTTATATCAATGAATACGTTTGGATCTCTTCCAGAAACAATTGTATATTCTTTCCCCTCCTCTTTATCTTCCTTGGTCCCCATATTTTTGTACAACCCCACCCTTCCATTAAGCTCATTTTCATCTAATTCCTGGCTCTCACAAATTAAAGTAGAAGTATCTTGAGAAATGGACATGGAATCTCCAGATTTTTTCAAATTCTCCAATGCACTCTCATCCCTGCCAAGAACCATCACAGCCGGTAAATCAGTCATGTGGTCCTCCTGCTGGGAGGTGATTGCAGAGGAGTTTTCCTCTCTGGAAATATCCATACTAGTAAATTCGGATGTAGAATCGTCTGTTTTAGCTGAAACAGCTATGCTCGAACAAAATATCCCACTATCATCTTGTTGGGATCCTAATCTGGTAATATCTGTTCTGTCAAGGCTTATTTCTGAGTTAGAGATTGACCAACCTTGCTGGTCGGCTACTGTGTCTATATCACTTATTTGAGTCATTTCTGAATCTACTTGACAAATAGACAATGAAGAATTGTCATCTGTTCTTGTTAAGATATTCTCTTTACGATCTATATACATATTTTCTGCTGAAAAGGAATATAGATTGGATTCAGGTACCCCGACTGAATAACCATCTGGGTGGCAAATGGGTGGACTGTTTGGAGAAGCAGGTAAACCTTTGTCTACATCACTGCAAATACCATTATAAAATAAACTTCCACTAAGGTCCTTCGTATCGTCTGTCTTAAGAGCATGGTTCTCTTCGTCGTACCCCGTCGTTGTCAAATATGAGCTTTCTGAAGTTTGCTTTGTAAAAGTATTTGTTTCTTGAAGAGAAATAATGTCACCTGCCCCAGCTTGGGTTATCTCCCCTATCGGAGAATGTTTGTCACTGAGGCAGGGTTGCATTTCACAAACGTCGCCTCTGGCTGTCGATTCTTCCTCGTTGTATGCCCATGCGTACGGAAAGTCATCAGCCCATTCGGCATCTGTAGGCGGAGAAGAAACTTTCTGTTTTTCTTCAGGGGGAAATTTCAAAAATGGGTCGGTTAAGGATTCAATGCTGCCCGAACCCTCACGAGTCAATACCTAGCAATGAAAGAGAGAGAAAGAGAAAGCAAAGGAAAGAATTAGAAATAATTACAGAAAAAAAATAACCTCAAAGAAGACCATGGAAAAAAATCTGTTTAATTAAAACTAAGCATGATTAAAAAATTCTTTATAAGTATGATTGGTTTTAACTGCAGTTCAACCATTTAGGGTTATTTTAGGGAATCACATTTATTGTATGTTCATATTTACATTTTTTATGGAGTTATTTCTTTAAAGGTTTTTAAATTGTTTGTGTAATATATCTAACATGATTTACTTGATAAAAATCTGCATAAAAAAAATATTAATTGCCCAGTTGGCTGGGGCTGCAGAAAACACTGAATGCATCTCTGGATAAGCATAAGACCCCCACCTCCAACGAGTGTCCTGATTAGGACACTAAACAATCTGATAGTGAGGTTCCCAGTAATGCTGGAGCTTTGGGGAATGCAGAGCACCCCTTCATTGCTATCGCTCCCAGGTCCATTCTGGCGTTGAGTGATAGCAATGGATAGGGTCCTATCTATAGGTCAAATGGAACTAAACTATGTATTTTTGCTTGACTGAATTACTTGAAGAACTAGAACTGTTTTGACATTTAACTGAGTGTGCTGAATAGCTTGAAATAGAATTTTTTTTGACAATCAAGCTGTGTACTTATGCTAAACTGAATTGTTTGAAATAGAACTGTTCATTTGTATAAAAATTGATTTGGTATAAAATAACCTACAAAAGGTTGACATGCCATAAAACCCAAACAAACAAAAATATTAAAATTTTTATACAAGAATCAATATATATTTGGTCCCATTGAATATAAACCATTTTTAAACAGATCTATTGGACCCATAAACGGGACCCTAAGGGGTACTTCTCCTCTAAGGTCAGAGTGGACCTGGGATAATGGTAATTAGGAAGTACTCCACACTCCTCTCAGATCTCTAAAAATTTCATCATCAGATGCAGTTTAATGTCATACACAGGACACCTCTTTTTCTTTTTTTTTTTTTGCAGGAGAGGGTCTTACTCCTCTGCAAGGGGGTACAATCAGCATCTTCTAAGCCCATCAATATAGCTTCAAGATTTATCGCATTTAACTTTTCTCCTCTTTGTCCTTGCCCAGTCAGCTGGGACTGTAGAATACACCGATTGCTTCTCTTCAGACGGGTAAGACCCCACAAAACCCCAAACCCCAACAAGTGTCCTGGATACGACACTAAACAAGCTGATGGTGAGTTTCCAGAAACACTGGACCTTTGGGGAATGCGGAGTACCCCTTCATTGCCATCACTCCTAGATCCAGTCTGGCCCGGAGTGATAGCACCTGATAGGGTCATATCTATGGGTCAAATAGAACTAAATTGTGTACTTATGCAAAACTTATCAATTGCTTGAAATAGAACTTTTTGACATTAAAACTATACTTAGACTAAACTGAATTGTTTGAATTAGAACTGTTTGACTAAACCAAATAGCTTGAAATAGAAATGTTTTTGACAATTGAACTGTGTACTTATGCTAAACTGAACTGTTTGAAATAGAACTGATTATTTGTATAAAAATGGATTTGGCATTAAATAACCTACAAAGGTTGATATGCCATAAAAGTCAACCAACCATGTGCAAACAAATGAGTCCTGGTTTGCTTAAAAATTGTTACCTACAAACTATTCCTTTACAAATATATATATATATATATATATTAAAGACAAATTTTGTCTGTATAATTTAATTAAGATCCTTTCAAGTTTCCTGATAAGTGTTGGAATTGGTTGATGAATTTACCAAGATTGTCCCAAGTGCTTTCGAACCCTTCATAGGCCATCATCAGGGGTTGCTTGCTAGTGTAAGGAGTATTGTTTTTTTAAAATGAGTTTTGAAAGTTTTTATAACATAACAAGAATATGCGAACACAGAGTTGGATAAAAACTGAGTTGCTGATGAATTTAAAAACAGAACGTGATCAACAGAAATAGAATGCTATAAAAAAATATGGAATATTAAAATATATATATATATATATATATATATATACTAAAAGTATTTCAAAACATTGTTGCTATTTTCAAAATTCTATTCATTTTAGGTTTTTTGTTTTTATATGTAGGGCTTCCAGGATTTGTAGTCGTAGTTGATCAATTTCGTGTGCAATAAAAGTGGTGTTTTCGACTAGACTTTTTTGAAACTTGGATTTAGGAATAGAATTAGTTTTAAGGTGTAAAGCTATGGAGCTAGACAATCTTGGTAAATTCATCCACCAATTCCAATCTGAAACCAAAACACTTATCAGGAAACGAGAAAGGATCTTAAATAAATTATACAGACAAAATTTGTCTTTACTATTTAATGAAACATGGTTAAATGAACGACTGCTACCTAACTACACACACACACATATATGTGTGTGTGTGTGTAAACAACATTTGGCATTAAATAACCTACAAGGACTGATATGCCATAAAACACACCAAACAAAACTGCTCAATTATTTACTTGGAACCACTTAACTATGTGCAAACAAATGAGCTGTGGCTTGTTTAAAAATGTTAGCCACAAACTATTCACTTAAAAATCATATGTATATATGGGATTTGGCATTAAATAACCATCAAGGATTGATATGCCATTAAACCATAGTGAGAGTGGGGATAAGTTTAGTCCAAAAATGAGTATAATAGCACAACTGGAGTTTGAATTCATTTAAAATGATGTCACAGTCCTGCCCTGGACACTCACTCCATGGGCTCAGTAGAAATGGGTGTGTGTCTGTGTGTGTATATATATATATATATATATATATATGACCTCAAAGAATTAAAAGGAAAAAATCCTAAATAAAAGCGAACATATTTGTGGAGACACTCATGGTGTAATGGTTATCACCATAGGATAAAGATTTAGCCTCATTCAGGATTTGAACTTGGGTAGTTGTTTACATTTCATGTGGCACTAATACCTTTGAGGGAAAGTATGAATCCAATTATTCTCTTCCTATACGTATGGATAAATAGTAGGGCAGACTGGGTTTTTTAAACTTTGGTTTGGTGACCAATACAAAAAAAAAAAAGCAAAACTCTGAATTTGAACAAAGTGAGAGATGAGCTCTACCCTGCTATTCCTACCCAAAAAACATGAATAGCACCCCCCCCACAACCCAACCAGATTACAGGATAAGTAAAAGCATAATTAAAAGGCCCTTTATTCCAATATGGCTTCAATATTTATCAAATTGAATCCTTATCTTCAGTTACTGTATCTGAACTCAGCAAATTCCCCAAAAGAAATCAAACCAATCTAAGAGAAGGAAAAAAAACTCTGAATTCAGAATCAAAATGCAGCAGGCTAGCAAGCCCATCTCATATAAAACTATGTGCTACAAAACTGACAGTTCCTCAAAAATGTGGTGTGACTACAGTCCTATGCCTTCAAGGACACAGGATGTATATATGTCTCAAAGAATTAAATGGAAAAAAATCCATTTAGATAAAAGTAAGCATAATTAAAGGGAACTATTGTTTTTTTTTACCAAAATTTATATCACTATGGCCCTAAGATTTACTTGGTGCATTCAATAAGTTTCCAGACTTTTTTTGTACAGGCATTTAAAATTGTCGTGGACTCTGGAAAAGTCAGTATGTTATTGCTGTACATCTTATGAGATGACTGACCAATTTTTATGATTTCAAGTTCAAATCAACAGCTACAGCAGGAATTGGAACACACTCTATTGTCACAGCTGGTGAATTTCAAAAATGCAATCTGGATGTGACGACACTTTAGAAGAATGATATACAATAAAATTCTGTTTTAAACTTGGAAAAAATGCTACAGAAACGTATGGAATGCTTCAGACTGCTTTTCGACCATCTTGCAGGAATTGAGCATCAGTTTTTGAGTGGCATAAGAGATTCAAGGAAGGCAGGGAGTCTGTGAGGGATGATGAGAGGTGTGGAAGGAGTAAAGAAGTCAATACACCAGAGTTGATTGACCAAATGGTTAGGGTTAGGGTTACTATGTTGAGGTTTTAAAGGAGTTCAAGAAGAGATTCTGTCGGAAGAGTCCAACACTCTTCAAATTGGGTCAGTGGCATTTCCAGCAGGACAATGCACCAGTCCACAACTCCATCCTTGTCACAGACTATTTGAGCAAGATGGGCATCAACACAGTTCCTCACTCACCCTATAGTCAAGACCTTGCTCCCTGTGACTTTTGGTTATTCCCTAAGCTCAGAGGCTGTCGTTATGAGACAATTGAGGAGATGAAAGAGGCTGTGACGAAAGTCATTGACATGCTGACACAAGAGAACTTCCATGGGGCCTTCCAGAAGTTGTTGGAACAGTACAACAAGTGTATTGCAGCCGGAGGAGATTACTTGGAAGGGAACTAGAGTTTCATGTGTGTACTATCAATAAAAGTGCCTATACGAAAAAGGTCTGGAAACTTATTTAATGATCGTCGTAACCCTTTGAATAACCTAACCTTTAAATACCCTGCACCTGAGCTCAGAAAATCACTCTTCAAAAAAAAAAATCAAATATAAACTCCCTTCAAGCTTTACTCCAAGACACAGACATCTTTGTTTAAAAGAAACTCCTTGAGTGATTGATACATATTAAATCTTTCATAAATATTTGATGTCATTTTCAGGTTTATGGTGTATTGTAAAGTACCACTCAATCTAAAAGGGATGAAATTTGTAAGAAGAAAGGTTTAAAAAAAAAAAAAAAAAAAAGAAAGAAATTGACAAATACAACTTTTTGGTATTTCTTTTGTTAAAAGGTTGTAAATAACATCCAATAAACAATAAAACTTTAAATTACAGTAAGTCCTCTCAATGGAGCTTAGAATAAATTGATTGTATCCTCCTCCCTGCAAAAAAGGAATGTCCAGGGTATGAGACTAAACTATCACTTATGATAAGGCTCCAGTTCTCAAAATCTGGAGAGTATAGAGTATCACTTTATTGTCATTACTCCCAAGTCCACTCTGATCCAGAGTGCTAGTTCCTATTAAAGTCTCATTTATGGATCAAATATATCTGTGTGCAAATTATTTGTATGAAGAATAGTTACTTGAAGCTATAACTGTTTATTAAGTATTATTATTACTTATACCAACCAATTGGCCTAATGAGTAAAGTGTTCGCTAATGGTCCGGGAGATCTGAGTTCAATCCCAGGTCGAGTCATATCAAAGACTCAAAAAATGGTACTTGATGCCGCCTTGCTTAACACTCAGCATTATAGGATAAGGATCAAGGGTAAAGTGGAGCAATCCAGGGAATGGAGTAGTGCCCTCCCCTACACCTCGTTGTGGTAGCTATTGAAAAGGGAGCCTTTGGGTCATCCTCGACTAAGGGAGACAACTTTACTTACTTTATTAGTTACTTGAAACCAGATAACTGTGTGCAAACAAATGACTTATTAAATAGAAATAATTACCTGAATCATTAGTGTTAGATAGGAATAGTTAGATTAGAATAATTTGCCTCCAGTTCTATGGCTTCAAGTCATACAACTGGATGCAAGTAATTTGTATGAGATAGGAATGCTTGATATTATAACTTTGTGTGAAAAATTCTTCAATAGCTAAATAAAAAATATAAATACAAATGTACAATGAACACAATTCTCTAACCTCTTGGTAAAACATTGAAATCAATCATTTAAATTAGAGTTTTAAATCTTCAGTGTTTAATTTATCCTACAATGAAAAGTAAATTTGGTTGATTTTATGTAATATCGACCACCCCCAAAGAAAATCTTTTTTTTTTTTCTTTTTTTATTAGCAATTATATGGTTTCAAGTAACTGTTCCTATTGAATAATATTTTATTTGCTCACAGGGTTTTGAGTATTTCAAATAATCAGGATTTCAATTAATAATAATACTTAGTAAACAATAACTTCAAATAATTTCTACACTGTTAAATGGTTTCAAGTATTCCTAATACAAATAATTTTCAAACACCTATTTGATCCATACATAAGACCCTAACAGGTACTACTACTAATCCAGATCAGAGTGGACCTGGGAGTAATGGCAACAACTCGGTGACTACACACATACACTAGAGCATCAACACCTAGGCAGCCTGAATTTCTATATTGTTATTTTATCATTTGTTATTTAAAACCTAAAAAGTTGTTAAACAGATTCTAATAATTCACTTTTTGTATGTTATCATAACTGAAAAAATGTTATTTTTGATAAAGATCTTTTTTTCAAGATTATACCATTGATATACTCTACAGAATAAAGCAATTTCCAATCTAATTTGCAAATTAATAGTAGACAGAGGAGGTCATCTATACACTCACTTCAGTCATAATTTTTCATTGTATTCAATTTTTAAGATTACAATAAAAAAGTTAAAAAGAACCTTGTCTGCTAAAGATATATATATATATATATATATATATATATATATATATATATATATATATATATACACACACAAAGGTCATTCAATAAGAAAGGGTTTTTTTTTAAGCAATTCTTTTTTATTTTTTCAGAATTTTTTCTATAAATGTAAAATTTGTTTTGTCTAGAATTGGTTTATCACTAAAATCATTTCAATCTTGTGTTACATACACGAATATGGCCATGTGCGAAATAGACATATAATGTTCATAACGCTAGAACATATAAAGAACATAGGAATCTTGAAATTCGAAAACACATAACGACTTGTTTGTTCTGGTACGAAACTTTTTTATTGAGTTAAAGGTTTCGACATAAAGAGGAGAGACACAATCTTCTATGCTGTCTTATTCATTTGGCCCCTGTCTCGAGCAGCCCCGATAGGACGCAAGTTCGCCTCCCGTCTGCGAGCTCCAAAAGTTGAACCTCTTCGTTTGGCGTCTAGTACTCAACTCTTAACTTTCTTCAAATTCTCACACAAACCTCCGCGCGCTTCCGGTACGTGACATCACCCGCACCCTGTCACCCCGTTTCGTCTCTGATTATTGTGACATCTCTGAGTGACATGTCCACTCTGTGCGCGCTCATGCGTTACCACCTGCATCAAGGTTGCACCTAACTAACCCATGTGCTGAGCCAAAAGGTTCTCAGCCTAACTAAACCCAAAGGCATGAACCGAAATCCTTTGGCTATTATATTACACTTGCTAAAATATTTGTTTTGAGGCTATTCAAAATGGCAGCAAAGTAAACAGAATACACCAGGTTTAAACAGAGGTCTGTCATCAAACTTTTGATGGCTAAGAAGTGCAAGCAACATGAAATTTACAGAAGAATGTGCAATGTTTATGAAGAGCCATGTTTTAGTCAAAAAATCTTTACAAATGGGCTAAACATGGGTTTGTCACAATGAGTCTGACGTCAATATGACAGTTCATGGAGTGGAAACACACCGACTCTCCTGTAAAGAAAAAGTTCCAAGCACAGTAGTCAATAAAGAAAGTGATGCTGACAGTCTTCTGGGACACAAAACGACCCATCAATATTGATTTCTCCCCTCCCCTACACCTTGGTGTAGTAGCTATCGAAAAGGGAGCCTTCGGGTTACCCTCGACTATGGTCGCCAACTTTACTTTTACTATAAACAATGCTTCTTATTGCCAACTCCTTACACAATATTTCACCTCATTTATTGAATGACTCGCTTATATACATATATAAGATTAGGAATTGTAATAAAAACAAATTGTATAAGAAAAGAATTAAAAAAGTGTTCAATGCTTTTGGAGATTTAAAACCTAAAATATTAAATTATGATCTTGCATTACCCATTCTATAAAAGTTTCATGTATCATTAAATGTCTTATGTTTACTACATACAATGAAACATGTTATGCTGAATCATAATTATATATATATATATATTATAGAATGACAAGTAAAAACTAAAACGTAGAGCAATATGATAATAAATATTAAATATAAAAGTTTACTACACAGCAAGTTTTATGAATGTCTGTGTTCTGGTAGGCAAGAATATGAAATAAGTTATTATTTTTCATGCTTAAATATTTTATTTATGTATTCACCTGATCCAACCGCACAAGCAGAACGTGCCATTAAGTTGATTTTTGATTGGAATATAAACAGTTTGAATTCAGAGTTGTCCGTCTCCAAAACCCTTTACTTAAAGAACCCAGTCTACCCTACTATTTACCCACAGCTTGAGGGAGAACAGTTGAATGCATACCTTTCCCAAGGACATTAGTTTTCCTTCTAGACCAGTTGCCATATCAAGGTTAAAGAGCTCAGTCTGCCCTACTATTTACCCATAGCTTGAGGGAGAATAGTTGAATGCATACCTTTCCCAAGGGCATTAGAACTACATGAAATACACATAGCCTAATTCAGTATTTCAACTTGGGTTGCCATGACCAATTCCTATGACAGTGTTCATGACACCACAAGTGCCTCTGACATAAATAATTTGTTTAAATGCAAAAATAATTATTTCCTTATTTATTCTATTTTACTGTTTACTTGAGAGTGCCATTCATAAAACTCAATGAGTAGGAAAACTTAGTGAGTTATATTTAATGAATATGATGATGGTGGTGGTGGTGGTGGTGGTGGTATGTAGATGCTACCACCGAGCCTTTTAAACCAAAAAGAAAAACAATTGTACCTTTTGCGACATTTCAGCGTTAAAATCATCTTTAAACATTTGTTCGGACTCTGATGCTTCATTCCATTCTGCATGGCCCATTTGAACAAGTTCTTCATTAATATTTACGGTACCCTGAAAGGACAAGTGGATATCATTTCAATGCAAAAAGCACACATTATAGAAATAAATTTCCTGCAAAATCCTGTAAAAAAGCTTAATCTCACTAAATTACAGTGTGATGGCTGCTCTACAAAGTATGATAACTGAATCCCAAAGTCAAATGGTCAATGAGTAAATCTTCATTTCACTCTTTACAGGAAGTTTGAAATGAGATGGCAATGGAAAAATCCCACCTGTCAAGGATGTCAAGTCATTTAACCTATACACACATGCTACCATGACGTGGCATGCTATGGAAAACCCCAACCTCCACTGTAACAAAAAACGACCTCTATGGTAAGCTCCAGTGGAACAAAAAGATATGTCTTTCGTAATAGTCTGGCAATATCGGTCATTTCAGTTTAGAGGCTTTTTGCTGTTATCACACAGAGATAGCTTAGCACTGCTGCTCTTCAAGCAATCCTATCCTTTCTCTTGTGCTGGATGGGATAGCCATGGCCAACATAAAATGGGCCAATTGGTTGGATGAAACTAGCCTATTTTAAAATGATCAAATAAACTCATCCCACCCTCAAAGAATATGGATTTCTGAAAAATATATTTATTTGATGAACACAAAATGTAATCTTAATATAAAGTTGATCAGTTTTTATATTGTAACCACTTATAAGATAATCCCTCATTTCTTGGCCAATGCTGGTACACAATCCCTTATTTGAAATATTTGGGAATTTTCAGAATTTTGAATGGTAGTACAGGTAGTATATATGAAATAGACAAGACGACTAACCTTCAGTTTAGTTTGACACAAGGCTAAGCATATGGAGTTTCCAGAAAGAATCACACTCAATAATAATTACACTATGTGAGGTGGCCACCAACTTTAAAAAATATCTTTGCTCAATCAAGTGCACAGGTCTTAGATTCCTTAAAGTATCTGTCATGAATAAATGGTCACTCATCTAAGTACTGAGCAGGCTCCTTGCTGCTTAACTTTATATTTCCATTAAAAAATACCTTTGGTTTTGAAAGCTATTCAGTTTTTAGTATTTTAAATAAGAGGTTGTATACAAAATTACTGTTGTAATACCTTTATTGGTAATGTGTAGAAATATGTAAATACAAAGTGACGGATCAGTTTTATATGATAACATAATTACAAAATGATCCCCCGTTTTTTACTGCAATATTTTTATAATGCACCTTGGATGTAGCTGGAAATAAAACTGCTTGTCATTATACAATACTCACTTAATAACTGAATAAAAACAAAGGGGGGATCAATTTGCTTATTACAAAACTATATAATGATCGTCCAGTTCTTATCTTTAGTAAAGACAAATATGTGAATCAGCCAAAGACGAAAATAACCATGGCTAAAAATGGGGGATCAATTTTGTAACATAAATAACTTATAAAAAAATCCCTCATAACCTTTTCATTTTTTTAGCCCAAGATTTAAACTACTTCATATTTTTTTAACCAATCACAATGCAAGAAAACAATAATTTCAATAGACAGGCAAACAAAACAATAAAAAAGACTCCATTTAATGAGCAAAAAAATGAAGAACCAAAGAATTTGTTCAAATAAATAATGACAGTAATGATAAAAAAACATAAAATATTTTCTTAATATTAAAAGAAAAAAAAAGATCACATCATAAACATCCCAAATCATAACCACAACAACAACAATGATAATGATATCTTTTAAGACAACATAAAATTAGATTTTACAAAATATTTTAACAAAAAAATAACAGAAATTCAGGTGAGTGTCTTTTGGGTTTTTTTTTTTTTCATCCTTCTCATTAATATCAATTTTATAGAAATTTTTCTTCAAGGTGTCAGGCACATTTCTTTCACTAAAAACCATCCTAAAATTCATTGAACTTTTCTGTAAAATATTAAAGCAAAGCAAATCAAATATTAATAAACTCTGAAGCGATAAAAGTCAGACAAGTTAAAAAGAAAAAAAAAAGATTTTGTTCAACATTTAAGCCAGACTGTTAGTTTTTCCACAAGAAAAATGTTCTAAATATTTTCTGTTTACAGATTGTCAGGTTTGATATCTTGTAATAATCCAACCGCGGTCTTGAAACTTTTCAGTTGTGTGTTGTTCTTCCCATATCTATACTTCCCTAATGATGATATACAAATTTGATCCCTACCCTTTCAAACCTCTAAGTGCTCCACTGTGAAATGATTTTACTCACTGCTCTTTTATAACTCATAGAGAGACTCCATAGAAAAACATTGATCTAGAAACTATCAAAGCCCCTTTTTGTACTGTTGATTCTTGGAACCGTCCAAGCTACTCCTAATGAAGGAAAAATTTATTCAAACCAGCTGTACTCTGCTTAGAAATTGACCTTGTGTCACATCCTGTTTGTGGTAGAAACTTTTGGTAAATACATATTGACAACTCAACTATCTTAAAACAAACATTCAACAACTTGAACTGTCTTTCCCGAAAAACATCCTGTATATTTTTGTGATTTTTTTTTCTACACATGGACACACCAGTGTTGGTCTATTATCAACAACTCTATACATATGATGAATGATAGGGATGGATGAAGAGAAAGAATCAAAGAAATCTGTGCTGTTAGCATAACTTGAGGATTTCAGTAAATAAATTCCACTTCATTTGTTAATCGTTTCTTACCATTTCTTTAACCCCTCACCTCACCACACCACACCACCTGCCATCAAGCAAGCAACATGATATATATTTATGTATTTACCTACAACTTTGCATAAGTAGGATGCAACACAAGGTTAATTTTTAAAGTAGAGTTTAACAGTTTTGAATTCAGAGTTTTCCTTCTTCTAGACTAGTCAGCTCCATTAATTATCCATAACTGAAGAGAGAGAGAGAGAATAATTAAATTTATATGTGAAATGCAAACAGCCTTGTGCAGGATTTGAACTTGGGTCACCATGTCCATTTCTAACAACAATAACTATTACACCACAAGCACCTGACTGAGTTAGGCTTTCTTCTCTCTCTCTCTCTCTCTTTCTTCCCTTCTCTCTTGCATTATCATACACAATTATATCTTCAAGACTTCTCTCTCACTTTGAATCAAGAAGAAGAATAAATCTTCAATCTTTTCCCAAGTGACGATTGTTTCATATCTCAGCTCTTAACAGCTACGTTTGTGAACCACTGTTGTCATTGTATAGTTTTTTCAAGGTTTGTTTTGTTTCTGAAGATACCATAATTTAAATCGGCTAAAAGCCATGTTTTGACTGCAAAATTTTTTTTTATAAGTAAAAAGATACCTGGAGTTATTGTCCGCCCCAAAAGTTTGACAATATGTCTAACAAGTGGCACTGATAATATTTCAACACGAGAAATATGTCTCTAACTTTAATGTATAAACTCCTTTGCAAATGTAAAAAGCTTGTGGTGAAAGCTTACTTGTATGAATATAAGAGAAGCCCTAAGTTATCTGTGTATATATTTGTTGAAGGTCACATCTAAGTTTTCCTGTAGAGTGTAAAAAAAGCTGTGGCATCTTTAACTACAGACTTTTTGGCAAATCTACAAGCAGGCTCTCTTGTAAAATCTCTTGTCAATAAAAGCAATCAGCAGGTTACTTTTGTAGAAACTCTCTTGGCTATCGTTTAAACTTGTTTATGGCGATACATTCTTTTAACAAATTACTTCTGATATTAGTTTAAACCTCTCTCTCCCCGCCTCCCGCCACTGGGTATTATTTTTCTATTAAACAAAATCCGATTGGTCTGTTGTTTTTCAATTAAAAGTCATTAGTCAAATCTTAACACACTGTTAGACATTTAATTTTATTTAAGGATGGCTTTAGCTAAGAGCAAAATAAAGAATTTAAGGAACGGATAGTCCTACTCACAAACAAAAACCTCTTTTTGATATTAATGAGGAGGAAAAGTGCCAAAATATTTTAAAGTAGTGATCCCCTCACCAGAATGTGAAGAAGAGGTGACAAAAATAGCTGGAAAAATATTCACAATCATGACAACAGCTTAAAGTACACACGACAACACAAGATAGGCTTGAAAGACAGAAAGAAAGAAAAAACAAAAATCTACCAAAAAAAAAAAAAAAATGGATTTTGGAGGTGAAAGGTCAAGCAGGATACAAAGAAAAAAAAACACCTAAGATAAAATAAATTTGAAGAAGAAACAAAAAATTGTAAATATGTGTGTGTGTGTGTGTGTAATAAGTTATAAAATATCGCCCATAAATAAGTATACCACCAAAAATTCTTTTTATAAAAAGTTAATTTTCTTTTAAACCAAAGATATTAAGATTTCATCATTTCTAGTAAAATTTTATTTTTGATTACAGTTTCAGTGCTGTAAATTTTGGTTATAAATAATACCCAATAATATCCGTTTTGATTGTACAATGTTCTACTAGAAATAAGATCCTATCATCTTTAATTTAGAAGAAAATTAACTTTTTATTAAAAAAATGGTAAGGGTGGACTTATTTATGGGCAATACTCTATCGGTAAATATTTACTACTTATAGTGGAAATATCATATATATATATATATATATATATATATAGTGTAAGTATTATATATATATATATGTATTCACACACATACACACACAGAGAAGTGATATATAGTTGAGCAGAAATAATAGGGCATTATTTTGTATTGTATAATATCATTACTACCCTGTTTTTTCAACTCAACTATTTCAAGCCCTATAGTCCAACTTCCATGCTTCCAGAATCAGACTAGCCATTTGGGAATTTTTCGGGTATCATCGGTTTCAGGGTTATTTTCCCCATAAACAAAGACTTTTTTGACCCACTTATAATACACCTACTAAGTCTTTTAGGGATTACTGATTAATAGAACCACAACTCAAATCTTTCCTATGATATGTTACAGAAAATTCCCTAAAACCATGAAATTAATCCAAGAGTCTGGTCTAAATATCCACTCTAGTATACATATCTCTATGTTTTGCCAGCCAAGGTTGGTGAAAATTTTCAAGTATCCCTAAGAACACAGTAATGAATTTGCATTTAATCAATAAATAAAAAGTTATATATATATATATATACATTATTATTGATACTACACCTTGAGTGTTTTTCATATCAGTGTTAGCTGATGGTCTTTCACTGGAGTTTAAGTGACCTCAAGTCTCCAGGACTCTTCTCAATATTCTGGCCAATCTCAATTATGCAGTAGTTTGGATGATCTCCACTCATCTTCTTATTTCCAAGTCCTCCAGTCCCTTTATTAATCTTTTGGTGACTGTACCAAGAGCATTAATTACAATTGGTATCACCATCACTTTCATGTTCTACAGTTTTTTCAATTCCCTAGCAAGGTTGAGGTACTTATCCTTCTTTTCGCTTTCTTTCAATTTCACTCTGTGGTCAGCCGGGACAGCAAAGTCCTCAATTTTATGAGTTCTTTTTTTTTATTGATTATTATAAGGTCTGGTTGTCAGGCTGAGATTAGGTGATCCATTTGTATATCAAATCCCAGAGGAGTTTGTGTGTGTCATCCTCCCGGACGGATGTTGAGTTATGCATTATTATTTACTATATAAATGTTTTTGTCACTAGCAGACAAAACGTGCAACACCCTGAATATATTTCAATTTACTGAAGATGAAACATACAATTAATATGGCTTGATTATAGTAAATGAACACATATATAGATCAATATGTACTGGTTCCAAAATAAGGGGTGTATCAACAATACTCAGACCACATACACATACTATACCCAACTTTGTCCTTCAGGGTATGGGAGTTTTATCTTGTTATCATAAGTCCTTCATAATCTATCAGTTATGAAATAAAACTTATTTATTATATATATATATATATATATATATATATATAACCCATAAATAAGTACACCTTTTTATAAAAAGGTAATTTTCTTCTAAACCAAAAATACCAAGTTTTTTCATTGACAGCAGAACATTATATAGTATTATTTATTAGAAAACTTGACAGCTTTAAAACTCTACAACCAATAAAAAAAATTTATATATATATATATATATATATATATATATATATATATATATATATAAATTTTTTAGTGGTACGTATACTTCATATATATATATATATATATATATATATGTTTATATAAGAAGTACACTTATTTTTTACCGATACATATTCATACTTTTGGTGACAGTTTCAGTGCTGTAAAGTTTGGTAATAAATAATACCTAATAACATTCATTTTTATTATATAATGTCAAACTCTAAATAACAAAACCTGGCATCTTTGGTTTAGAAGAAAATGGACTTCTCATAAAAAAATTAAGTGTGTAGTTATTGGTGATACTCTATGAGTTTCAGAAATGTATATATATATATAAGTAAAGTTGGCAACCTAGTCAGTGGCTTCCTTTCCAATATCTACTGCACCAAGGTGTAGGAGAGGACACTACTCTATTCCCTGGATTGCTCCACTTTACCTTTGATCCTTACTTTATAATGCTGGGTGTTAAGCAAGGCTGCATCAAGTACCATTCTTTGGTATGACTCAACCAAGGATTGAACCTCAGTCTCCTGGACCATTAGCGAACATGGCATAGACACTTGGTGATGGTCAGATGATCACATAGGTAAAAAAAACTGACACTCATTAAGTGACACTGACTTTGTGTCTCTGCTAATTTAAATCTCTATATGTTTTATCACTGATATTGAACACTCTTTATTTATAGATATAGCAAATTATATATATCCCAGATCCTAGCTATGAATTTGAATGGATTAAAATATTGGATCACTGGAAGCTGGATTACAGGACTTGTACTGTTCAATATATTCAATATTACAAAAATAAATAGCTTTGTTGACTATTACAATGTTAATGGACATGGAGGGGGAAAAATCATGCTATGGTCAAGTCATAGCAAGTGCAGGGTGGGAAGACATACCTTGTCAGGAACATGTTTAGGGGTGGCTCTCAGCCATAAGTTACACCAAGAAACCTAGAAAAGGGCAGTTGGCAAGAGAAAGAACTGCATTACAATTTGTCCAAAAAAAGAAAGGACAGAGGATGTTTAGGTGTAAAAGTGCTGTGTCATCAGTGACAAGAAAATAAAAGCAAAAAAAGGTAAACACATTTTAGAAAACTTTTGACAGCATTAACCATACCCACCCCTCCATTGTACCGAAGAACATTTAGTATTTATTAACCTTTTCAATCTGTACACTCAATATTTCAGACCAAGTGCTATTTTGTAACACATTAAAATTTCAGGCTGGGTGCTATTTTACTATATATTTTAAGCCCAATATTTATTCAAGTTTTTTTAGGGTTTTTTTTTTTTTTGTTGTATGGGGGGGGATACATACATCCAAAAATTACATTTTCAAATGAATCTTTCTAAGTTTACCTGTCATTGCACTAAAATTATTGTTTTGCCTAAAGAAGATGAGAAAATATCTTGAGTGAAATGTGTGAACAACCAAAACACACTGAAAATTATGAGTAGTATTCATAAGAAAATGACAGTATAATTTATAGATCTAAAATGCTTCAGTTCAATTTGCTTTTGACATTTTCTGCATTCATCCCAAATTCCAAGTTTCATCCCAATTATGAATCACTACGTCTTGGGCACAAAATATTGGGGATTAGCCGAGGTACTTGGTATTGTCCAGATGACAACTCAGCCATAACACGTTTTTTGTTACACTTGAATGATTTATAGCAAGTTTGTTTTTGTTTTTTAATATTTCAGACTAAATTTTATTTTAACATACATAGTAAGCCCAATATTTCAGACCAAATGTCAATTTATTATACATAGTAAGCCCAATATTTCCGAACAAATGCTATTTTACAATACATAGAAAAATACTCACTGTTTATCACACATACACACTATATATATATATATATATATATATATATATAAAGTTAGGATAGAATGTTGACAGTTGTTGGTGCTTGTTGATCATCAAACCAAAAACTTAGATCTATATATGCTCTATCACTGATATTGAGCACACTTTATAAATACTACATTATCAATAATATATATATATATATATATATATATATATATATATATATATATACACATACTGTCACGTGGTCTCCCACTGAGAGGAGAGAAATAAGAAATTTCCCCTACCCCTCTGTGTTTGAATTAACAGACCTCAAAGATTGACTGTTAAAAGAAGGAATAAGGAAGGAAGGTCAACTCCTCGGCCTGACCATTAAAAGAGGAAATTAGAATGTAGGTCAAGCTATCTGTACTCCATAACCTCACCTGGGTGGATAGAGATAGTAGTCCGAACGAATCGCCTGACAGGGTGAAGGAAAAAGAAAGAGGCTAAATGATTGGCCAGAACCCTAAAGCCGGTAGTAGCATCCTTTTTCGTCAGCAGAAATAGGAATAAAGAATGTAGTTTTAGGACAGCAGTTGGTGTGACAAGATGTGTTGACACTGTCGCCAAAACTCCGGGTGAAGAAGCGAAATAACGCTCTTAGACAGGAGATAGCAGACACCTTCAAGCCAAGCTCCATAGAATCCCGCTAGCCCGTTAAAGAAAATACTCTGCGAAGAAAACCGTCGAAAAAGCTAAGTATATCTTAAAACCGTTTCTCCCTCCACCCTTCCTTAGTATTGCAATTGTATGCTCTCCCTCTCAATTTAAAGAAAGAAGCATATAGAGAATTATATGCTTTAAGAAAAGAAAAGAAATGGAATGAAAAGATCCATTTCGTAAACTGTGAATATATGAGTGGACTTTGCTACCTTTTCAAGGTTCAAGAGGAAAGGTAGAAAGTAAAGAAAAACGAAGAAAGAGACATTTATGTCGGAGACTGTTTATTGGGAAACATAGCCAACCCCTATAAATATTTGTTTGGACCTTGGCTATTAAAACCTTGTTATATTTTAGATGTCCCCTCATGTCGAAATTTATTCATTGTGTTGTTTGCCCATCAAATTGCCTTCTTTTGCATGTTCCTTTTCAGCTTCATTTTGCCTCAACTTATTCTCGCTAAATGTCCTATTCGCCTTTAAAAATATTACACGAGAAATTGGAATTGTCGACTATAATAAATAATAATATTATATCTAAACCTAGAGGCCCATATCTTCCATTATCCTTGGGGTAGGAAGACAAAGTTGTCTGGTGGGTGTGTGTGAACGTGAAAAATGGAAACCCCTTGCCAGCGGCGGTCAGTCTAGCCCCAAACTAACTCCCACATTATCTGCCAGTTCCCATGTGCCTGAAGAAGGAATCTTAACTGGGACATTCTGCAGGGGATCAAGTGCCAGACTGCCCCGTCTTCACACGTGTGAAAAATAACCTCCCGTCCTGGCATAAATATTTTAATGGCACCGTCACAATATATATATATATATAGTCAATTGGGATAAGCAATTACTAACTTGCAGGTTTGAAAATCAGCAGATAAAAAACTGTTATTATTTTAGAGAATATAAACCATGACCCTTTCAAAAGTAAATAGTAAATTTAAAAAAAAAACAGTATATATATCATTACTTGAAAAAAAATATATATAATTCGATTTCCATGTGTGCAGATACTACACTCTGTTCCTGGGTATAAGTACTAAAGTTTGATACTAGGTCAGTTTAATGTAGGGCAGATGTAAAAATTACTTAGGTTCTGCCAGCATTTTTCTTCAGGGGTGCCTCAGACAATAAACCCAGCCTTTTAGGCAAGGATACGATCCAGCTGCTACCTCGGGAAAAGGCATCACCCCACTGTAACCAAATTGATTGTTTATATAAACAGGTTACACATACGATACTCTGATCTTAGGATAAGTTGCTATTTACAAAAAAAACAAAACACTTTATTACATATATATATATATATATATATATATATATATATATAATTACTATATAACTAAATATTATGTTTGATTCAGTTTTTTTTTTTTTTTTGTTCTCTCCAAAATGCTGTCAAAATTTCTTTTTAAAAGCTTGGATGGGATTTGGTATAATACAAGTATTGAATGCAACTGCAATAAAAACATGCTTTTATTGAATTAAAGAAAAACAGTTGAAATAGGAAGACAGTGCTCATGAAAAATTAAACAGTTCTTATAAAATATTTTTTCAATGGATATTTATTACAACTACTTCATCTAAGAAATTCACACAACTTAACACTATTACTACGAGGTGTAAAGGCAAGAGAAATAAGATGAAAGAAATACGAGTCAAAAATTAATAATAATTGACAATGTTTCATCTAAGAAATTCACACAACTTAACACTATTACTACGAGGTGTAAAGGCAAGAGAAATAAGATGAAAGAAATACGTGTCAAAAATTAATAATAATTGACAATGCTTGATCTAAGAAATTCACACAACTTAACACTATTACTATGAGGTGTAAAAGCAAGAGAAATAAGATGAAAGAAATACAAGTCAAAAATTCATAATAATTAACAATGCTTGATCTAAAAAATTCACACAACACGACTCTTACTACTAAATATAATTTTAGATATTCCTAACCAATGCTAATAATTATATAGTTTTAAGTAATTATTTCCACTTAATAATTGCCATTTGTTTATAAATAATTATATGCTTTCAAGTAATTAATAATAATCTCTAGTAAACAATTATATCTTCAACTATCTATTATAAATACAAATAATTTACAGTTGTATTGTATCAAGTATTCCTATCTAATACAAATAATTCTCAAAAAGATCTATTTGACTCCTTCCTAGATGGGCCTTATCCCCACCCCTAGCAGGAGATACACTCAGCACATTTTAAGCCCAACTACTTGAACATATTCAAAGCTAAGTTTCAATTAACTGTGCAATGCTAAAAACATTTAGATCAGTAATTCCCAACGTGGGGCACATGACCCACTGGTAGTGCTTGTTAAAAAAACAAGTTAATGTCCTTTTGAGCTTTTTTTACATTAATTGTAGTAAAATTTCGTATATGTAAGAATTGAATATTACAGCAGGGGGTCATCAGAATTTTAGAAATACCAAATTGGAGTATGGCCCAAAATTGATGGCAAATCCCTAATTTTGATACAGAGAACTGTGAACAAGAATATTAATCCTTTTACAACACATTCAAAACAGTTTTTAATAAATGTAATTAATTACTTATTTCAGTTCTTGTTAAAATAATGCTGCAAACTTGTTTTTATCAGGACTATTTTTAACCAAAATTTATTGATAACTAAAAGTCCTATTTATCCGAGAATGAGTCAAAAGTTTTTTTTCAAAACAAGACAAAATCAATTACTTTCTGCTCGGGTATCACCACTGGTTTCTCAACTCTTTTGCTAGAAACAGATCAATTAAAATACTTGTCTAATTTTAAATAAAGCCTTCTGCAACATTCATAGAAAATAACGGCTGGTCAATGGAAAATTCTTCAGTTAAAATGTTTAATAATATTTTTAAAATATTCACACTCTGATATGAACATGTTTCAATCATTTGCTTCAGTTTTTTGTTTATTACCCAAGAGTTACATTTCAAAATGACATCTTCAACAAGATACAATTCAGTCATTAGCGATCTTTAGTCTTTCTCTCCTCCCAACCAGTAAGAAAACGCTGTCCTATGGCGACTTGCCATAATTCTTTAAATTTTAATGTAATAATCTGGTCGGAAAATGAAACAACTCGCTAAAATTTACTCTTATCTGATTGATTTTAATGGCATATCAACCCATCTGGGTTTATTTTATACCTAAAGGTTAGGGAATCCTGTTTATTATACTCGCATTATTTGTGTTGTTATTTCCTCAGCATTTTTTGCGTACAGTTGTATGTTATTACATATTCCTATCTGATACAAATAATTTGTACACAATAATATGGTTTCAAGTATTCCTATCTAATACAAATAATTTGTACACAATTATATGGTTTCAAGTATTCCTATCTTATACAAATAATTTATACACAGTTATATGGTTTCAAGTATTCCTATCTAATACAAATAATTTGCATATAATTATATGCTTTCAAGTATGCCTATATAATACTATTGATTATATAGTTGTTAGTTAGCCAACCATTGTTGAAGGCAACCCGAAGGCTTCCTTTTCAATAGCTACCACACCAAGGTGTAGGGGAGGGTGCTACTCCTTTCCCTGGATTTTTCCATTTTACTCTTGATCCCTCACTTTATAACATGAATGACTTAAAACAGTTCAGGTTTCTGGTTTGGTTTATTTGTTTAATGGCATATCAACTCCTTATGGGTTATTTAATGCTGAAATTTGATTCATTTCTAAATATTCAATTATAATCATAGTCATTTATATTTTCAATGTTTCATTGCCATCATTTTTTTAATTCATGCATAAATAGACTTTAGGAATTGTGTTCATCATACATTTATATTTGTGGAGGTGTCCGTGGTGTAATGGTTATCGTCATAGGAAATGGACATGGCGACACAAGTTCAAATCCTGGACCAGGCTAATTGCATTTCACATAGCACTAATACCCTTGGGAAAGGTATGAATCCAATTATTCTCCCTCCAACTATGGGTAAATAGTAGGACAGACTGAGTTCTTTAGCCTTGGTGAGGCAACTAGTCTAGGAGAAGGAACTCTGAATTCAAACCTATTAAACTCTGCTTAAAAATTGACCTTGTGTCATATCCTGCTCCCAGCAGAGGGGTTGGTAAATATGATACATTTATATTTTTTTGCACACAATCCTATCAAATACTAATATTTTTCAAAAATATCTTGTTAATCTTTAGTGGGACCCTAATAGGTACAAGCCCTGTCAGCTGGGGCTGTAGAATACACTGACTGCATCTCTGCAGAGTGGTAAGACCTCTCCAACAAATATCCTGATATGACATGAAACAACCTGATTATGAGGCTCGAGTAATACTGGAGCTTTGGGGAATGCAGAGTACCCCTTCATTACCATCGCTCCCAGGTCCACTCTGGTCGGGAGTGGTAACACCTAATAGGGTCCTAATGGGTCAAATAGAACTGTTTGACATTTAAACTGAGTGCAAACAAATGACTTTTGCTAAATTGAACTATTTGATTGTATAACAATGTATAAATTATTGACTGATGTTTAATTGAAGTATTAGTGATACATAGCAATACTTGAAAGCATTAAACTATGTGCAAACAAATAATATTGAATAGAATTATAATTGTTTGCAATAACTGAAACCATTTAACTGTGTAGAAACAATAGCAATGCTAGTATACAAACAAATTAGTTCTAACTAGTTCATTAAAAATAACACTTTTAGAGAAATTAAAATGTTTAAGGATGGTCAAATACTTTTGATTGGTGGTATATATATATATATATATATATATATATATATGAGATAACTATATATATATATATATATTATTTCAAGAAAAAAAACAATACTCAGTCACATTAGGATTATAAATTTATTTCCACCTTATTAAGAGCATTGATATGAATCAAAGACTCCAAAATAATTTTTAACAGGACTTCGAAGTCCTGTAAAAAATTATTTTAGAGTCTTTGATTTATATCAATGCTCTTAACAGGATGGAAATAAATTTTTTATCCTAATGTGACCAAATATTGATTTTTTCTTGAAATAATATTATTTGCTCTGTGAATTTATTGACATTGAGCTCTTTACCAGGAATATCTAAATATTAAAAATTTGAATGATTTATTTGTCTAGACGGAATTGTTCCCTACTCTGGATTTACTGGATTGAAGAATACCTATATATATATATATATATATATGTAGATAGATGTTTGGATAGAATAACATAGATTCAACAGTGCTTGGTGGTGACTGTCAATTCCCAAGTAGTCTACACTATTTTTACTTTGATAAATATGCTCTGTCATTGATATTAAGTACTATTTACTTATAAATATAGTAAGTAAAGTAAAGTTAGCGACCATAGTCGAGGGTGACCCGAAGGCTCCCTTTTCGATAGCTACTACACGAAGGTGTAGGGGAGGGCGCTACTCCATTCCCTGGATTGCTCCACTTTACCCTTGAACCGTACCTTATAATGCTGAGTGTTAAGCAAGGTGGTATCAAGTTCCATTTTTAAAGTCTTTGGTATGACTCGACCTGGGATTGAACCCAGGTCTCCCGGGCCATTGGCGAACACTCTAACCGCTGGGCCAATGTCCCGGTTTATATATATATATATATATATATATATATATATATACACATATATATATATAAGCATAGTACATGTAAAAATGACAAACCTATTTGCATTTGAATGGGTATTTTTACTTAGGATTAAAATGATTCTTGGTGTTATCTTGAGGCTCAGAGTGTAGTGTCTGCAGGAAAAGTTTTAAAGAAACTGTTTTGACTGAAAGATTCTTTGAGTTTCCTTGGTGTATAAAAATTTTACTCCTTAGCCCTCCGAATGAACCCAACCATTTGAAAAAGTTTTTAAATGATAGCACCACAATTTTCTGAATTTCAAAAACGTATTGAAACTTAGATTCTTAATAATGACTAACAATGGTTGAAAATACTCATTTTTTGACAGTTTTTCTACAGTCTTCATGAAGACTTTCTGGATCTCACTTTATCAGCAGGACAAACTAAGTAATGAAAAACAGACATTCCTTATATATAAATTAAAGAGGGTGACCCCAAGACTCCCTTTTCAATAGCTACTACACCAAGATGTAGGGGAAGGTGCTACTCCATTCCCTGGATTGCTCCACTTTATCCTTGATCCCTACCTTATGTTGCTGAGTGCTAAGCAAGGCGGCATCAAGTACCATTTTTGAGTCTTTGGTATAACTTGACCTGGAATTAAACCCCGGTCTCCTGTACCATTGGCAAACACTCAACTTATTAGGCCAATGGCCCAGTTATATATATGTGATATGCTGCTTATATATATATATATATATTACTTACTTCTCCATATATATATATATATATATATATATATATATATATATATATGGAGAAGTAAGGTGTTGTACAATTAATAAATAAGGTTAACACATATAAAATAAGAGATATTTTATTCTGGAAAGAAATATGGTACGCCAACTAATGTAGATAACCTCAGTCACTATTTGTTCACAGAGAGAGTCCTGTATGAGCACGACTCTAAATAGTCCTCAGACCAGTCCATCATGTGGCGGGTGATGGGGTTTCCAGCCACTCCACAACATAAGGACAAACTCATAAGCAATAGCCTCCTATTGACACTGAATATACCAGTGTTGGCTGACCATCAAAACTTATATTCATCAGCTCTGTGTGGACACTGAGTGCCGTCTACAGGACTTACTCTGATGGGGGACAGAGAGTCAAAGAAATCCCTGCTATCAACATGCCTAAAAGTAAAAGACTTTCATCCTTCTTTATAAGCATTTGACAATTGATTTTATATTGGGAAATTGAGTGTTGTAGTAAAAAGCTTGTGGTGACTGTAATTTTAAATATTTAAAAAAATTTTTCAAAGGCTATTCTGATCATCAGTCTGCATTCAACTTTATATAATTATAATTTGATATTTTTTGTTCAGAAATGTAGCTGAGGGAGAAGGGGCTATTTAAAAATGCCCCTCGGGGGTCACCAAAAACTTTATGAATAGTAGTTGATTCAATGCATGTCTACTGATATTATACAATAATAAATCTCATTAATTAATGAAGGAGGCTCCTCAAAAAACCTACTCATGACCCCTAAAATTTCAAGCTCGGTCACAATAAGTAATATCATAAAAAAATCACTGGACAGATAATCAGCTAGATTTAAAATGATTCCCAATGCATTTCTATTGCAAAAATAGTTTACAAAATCATTAATTTCCAAATACATTTCAATAGTAAAATACTTACAAATAGATTTATATGGCAAAATGATTTCCAATTCAATTCTATAGTAAAATAATTTCCTAATACATTTCTATAGCAAAATAATTCCCAAATACATCTCTTTAGCAAACTAATTTCCAAGTTCATTTCTATAGTAAAATAATTTCGGAATACATTTCTATAGTAAAACAATTTCCAAATATATTTTATTGTAAAATGATTTCCAAATACATTTCTATAGCAGAATAATTTCCAAATACATTTCTATAGTAAAATAATTTACAATTCATTTCTATATATAGGATTATAATCTTTTCTTTGATATAATTATTCAAGCAAAAGAAAATATGACTATAACCTTGAAAAGTATTATTAACCTTTTGTTTGTTGCATTTTGCAATTTTTCATCCATTCCATTAGTATCTTTTCCAGCAAAAAATGATCTTCCTTACAAACATTAGTTTAAAATCTTTAAATCACCCTAAAACATTTATTGTAATATAAATTTTTATAAACTTGGGTAGAATAATAAAAAGAAGATTTTCTCAATAAAATCAGAAAACTTCTTATCTCATTCTTCCCTGTCCTTTCTATAAATAGTATCAGTTAAGGCGTAATTGTATCTCATAAAACAGTATGGAAGACAAATGAGTAAAAATTGTCCTTTCTTTTTTTTTTTCCCCCCTCTTTACACTCCCCCGTGTCTTGAACAGAATGTGCTCAGTACAAAGAGACTGATATTGTTTGTGTCTACGAGTTTCCATGGCAACAATCTAAATAAAAAAAAGACAAAAAACATAGCAAAAATAGTTGAATTCACAACCAAAATAACAAAAAATATCCCCACGATTTCTCCAGCTGGAGAAAAATACATACAAACAAGTGAAATTTGATCAGAATTTGATCATTGGTAACGCAATAGAAATGGGATTTGAATCACACTAAAGACTTAAAAGAGTGAAAATTATTGTATTGTCAAACTCTTCTTCTTCCATGAATATATTTTGGAATCACCCAGGAACTTGGTGGACCTACAACTAAAGAAATGGATTGATCCAGTTGGTATATTGTTATGGGGACATATCCTACCATACCCCAAAGATGGACTCGTCCAACCTAAACATATTCTCTGAGCTTAGCTCGCTCGGGGGAGACAACTTCTTGTTCCTTACGAGACATTTGACAGACGGACTGCAAGCCGAGCACAGCTAGTACTTCCTTTGTATGACTTCCTTTTTCTGCTAATACAATAACATTTACCTATCACCCGTTGTTTGAGTTGTTCTTCCACTGGTCTTATCTGAAGACCACAACATATATGAATAAAGATTTGCTGTCACCAAAGAAATTAAATCATTTTTTTTACCAATTGTTTGCTGTTTTGTTTCCTAGTGTCCTAGGCGTCCCCATTGGGAGAATGCCAACGGGGCCAAAGGCATTTTTGGATTTTGCTGGACGCGTGGGGGTTGCGGCCAGACCCACTTTAAAAAAGGTCTTGTGCAGTACTTGTCTAGTGGTGGGATGGAGAACAAATAAAATTAAATCATTTTTTTTTTTTAGGACATACACATGAAATGCCTGATGAAGGCTGTAGAGTGAATCAGCTGAAATGTAGTGTTGATATGAACATATTCAAATTGTTCAAAGAATTCCTGGCAGATGAATTAAAGTGTTTAATCACTCCTATCATATCACAAATTAAATGAACGGATGTTTCCGATGCCTTTGATAGTTTGCTATATCACAGGGTTCTCATGCATTCATAAAAAACAAAATAATTTCTATTCCATTTCTGGGTTTAGTATTTGCTGTATCATATCTATTTACAGTGAATGAAGTTTTTGTCATTTCTATAATAAAAAGGTATTTGCAATGCATTTTTATAATAAAAAATCATTTATGATGCATTTCTATATCAAAAATCATTTGCAATATATTTCTATAGTAAAAACCACTTACAATGAATCTTTATGATAAAAATCATTTGTAATGCATTTCTCAATTAAAAATCATTTCCAATGCTTTTTTATAGTAAGGAATTGTTTGCAATGCATTTTTATAGTAAAAATCATTTCCAATGCATTTTTATAGTAAAAATCATTTCCAATGCATTTTTATAGTAAAAATCATTTCCAATGCATTTTTATAGTAAAAATCATTTCCAATGCATTTTTATAGTAAAAATCATTTCCAATGCATTTTTATAGTAAAAATCATTTCCAATGCATTTTTACAGTAAAAATCATTTTGAATGTATTTTTATTGTAAAATATCATTTCCAATGCATTTTTACTGTAAAAATCATTTTGAATGTATTTTCATAGTAAAAATCATTTTGAATGCATTTCTATAGTAAAAATCATTTCCAATGCATTTCTATACTAAAAATCATTTCGAATACATTTTTACAGTAAAAATCATTTTGAATGCATTTTTATAGTAAAAATCATTTTGAATGAATTTTTATAGTAAAAATCTTTTTGAATGAATTTTTATAGTAAAATAATTTCGAATGCATTTTGACAGTAGAAATCATTTCCACTGAATTTTTATTTTAAAAACATGTCCAATGGATTTTTAAAGTAGAAATAATTTCTTTTGCATTTTTATAATAAAAATCATTTCTAATGCATTTTTATAGTAAAAATCATTACCAATGCATTTCTATATTAAAAATCATTTCCACTGAAATTTCATAAAAAAAAAATCATTTTGATGCATTTTTCATAGTAAAAATCATTTCCACTCAATTTGTATAAAAAATCATTTATATTGCATTTCTATCGTAAAAATCATTTCCAATGCTAAATTCTCGTGTCAAGTTTAGTAAATCCTACCTGTGATATCATAACCATTTTATATAACAACTAGAACAAACAAAAAAGAAGATACAAAAAATGATGATCCTCATTGACTGATAAACAATTTAGTAACAAAAAAGTTCATTACAAGTAGAAATTAAAGATTAAAACAAAATCCACACTCCAACATTTGAAAGGTGTGACTAAAACATTTGAATAAATGATAGGAAATGATTTGATTGCATATTGCTGAAAAGATTCTCACCTGTGGTCCATTGTAATCAATAAGTTTGAGACAAGGCACCAGTCCATGAGATGTACGCTGATATCTTATTACGTCCCCAGAAATTACCTTCGATTGTTTCATACACACCAGGTTTTCAAACACATCAGTTGCAAATTTACTCCAATTTTCATTTTCTGTTTAAAAGAGAAACAAAAAAATATTCATAAAAATCTGCTCGTCAGTTAAACATCATCTAAAATATTCAAATTCCAAACGTAAGCTTAGCTTCATAAAGTAAAATTTTTGTAAATTTTCATTAAAATTAGAGTATGGGGCACCCAGTGAGAATCAAAATTAAGTCTGCCAGTCTAGCTTGCTAACCAATATACCATGCAAAACACCCTCAGTGCACTTGTCCAAAAATGACATCAAAATATGTATGAAAGAGTTGGTTAGTTGGTTGGGTTTTATGGCATACCAACCTTTGAGGGTTATTTAATGCCAAATTCATTTTTATACAAATAATCAGTTTTATTTCAAACAATTCAGTTTAGCATGAATACACAGTTTAATTGCCAAAAAACACTTCTATTTCAAGTTATTCAGTTTAGTCAAACAGAGATAATTCAGTTTAGTAAAAGTACAGATTTTGTTTACACACAGTTAAATGTCAAAACAGTTCTATATTAAACAATTCAGTTTAGTGCAAGTAGAGTTTCAATATCAAAAACACTTCCATTTCAAATAATTCAGTTTAGCATAAGCACGCAATTTAAATGTAAGTACACAGTTTATTTGTCAAAAACATTTCTATTTCAAGCAATTCAGTTTAGTCAAACAGTTCTAATTCAAACAATTAAGTTCAGCATAAGTATGCAGTTAGTTCTATTTAACCCATAGATAGGGCCCTATCAGGTGCTACCATTCGGACCAGGGTGGACCTGCGAGCAATGGCAATGAAGAGGTACTCTGTATTCCCCAAAGCTCCAGCATCACTTGAGCCTCACCATCAGATTGTTTAGTGTCATATCCAGGACTCTCATTGGGGGTGGGTCTTATGCCACTGCTGAGGTGCAGTCGGTGTATTCTACAGTCCCAGCTGACTGGACAAAGGTATGAAAGAATAGGAACAATAATTCACTGGTAACAGTGCAAATGACTTGGGTTTGATCATGTAAACAAGTTGTGTGAGTCCAAAATAAGTATCTTTGTGCATAAAATAAATGAAATTCTCCAGAACTTTGATATTCAAATTGATTAAATTCAGGATTTGATTACTGTGAATGAGGAAAAAGTTATTTGAGAGTTCTTTAATTTTGTTGTTGTGATCCAGTGTCAAAAACTTGGTGTTCGTGCCTAGCTTGTTTACCATTACAAAGTGTTTGTCATCTAACACGTAGGGGTCAACTAAGACTAACTTTTATCCCTGATTATATTCCTCAAGGTGATCCCAAGAGATTTACTTAACTTAATTTGGTACCATGCTAGAAGTATTGAACACTCTGTAAGAATCGAACTCACTAACAAAGATTTACCTTAGTTCATTAGCCATAACATTACACAAAGCAACCAGATTGAAAATGTAAGTTTCAAAATATGACATCCAAACAAATTTTTATGGAGAAGTTTTTCTAATACTTCAAGGATACTTCTCTGCTTATTCTTATTATTTTCATATGATCAAGTTGTGTTTTTGGCATATCAACCCCTGTGGATTATTTAATCCTGTTAATACATGTATATAATTTGTAAGTGAATAGTTTGTACATAACATTACTTTTTTAAGGAGCAACAGCTCATTTTTTGTATGCACTTAAATGGTTTCAAATATTGCTATTTATTGTTTGCACACAGTTAGATGGTTTCAAGTTTAGCTGTTTATTGTTTGCACATAATTAAATAGTTTCAAGTATTGCTATTTCTTGTTTGCACGCATTTAAGTGGTTTCAAATATAGTCAATGTTTAAATAGTCCTATTTGAACAATAGGGCCTTAAGAGGTACTACCATTCTAGGTCTGAGTGGACCTGGGAGTCATGGCAATAAAGACATACTCCACATTCCATAAAGCTCCAAGACTAGAGATTCACTATCAGATAGTTTCATTTCATATCCAAGACACTTGTTGGGTGTGGCCATATCACTCTGTACAGACACAATCAGCATATTCTACAGCCCCAGCTGACTGGACTTGCAGAGCTTGTTCATTTCTTAAATAGGCGATCAATTATTATGGTATTTATTCCCCTTACCCATTGTCCTTTAATGTGAAACAAGGTTGGTTTAGAGTAGAGGCTCCCCACCCCCAAGAAAGCAAGCCTATTGTGGAGTGGTGTCAAAAATAGCTCAGTTTCATGGTACTTTACATTTAAGGCAATAAACTAAGCTCTTACTCTTATGAAGTGAGGGAGCAGGTGATTCCTGGAATGAAGACCCCCTGGAGCTGAGCTTCTTTACCAGCAATCTAAGCCTTGTGTACTTGACTCAGCAAAGCTTTGGAAATAAAAACTCCGTAATTATCAGTTAGGAGACACTTGTCATGTAATAGTTATTATCATCAGAAGTGGACATGATGATCTGAGTACAAACCCTGGATGAAGCTGTTAGCATTTCACATAGTGCTAATACCTTGTGGAAAGGTATGAAACTATTCTCTCACCAGCTATGAGTAAATAGTAGGATAGACTGAGCTCTTTAATTTTGGAATGGCAACCAGTGTCAGAGTGATTTATCCATGCCTCCCACCAGGCAGAATTTGACACAAGGTCTTTTTAATAGAGAGGAGGAGGAGGAGGAGGTTGGGCAGGAGTCTTAGCTTGTACTCTGCTGATCAGTGCTGGTCATCAGCTAACTAGGTGCAATAGGAACTATGTTAGCCTTTGCTAAGTCTCTCGGCATGTATGCCAGTTGACCTTGCTGCAATCAATCTAGAAGAAGGAAAACTCTGAATTCTAACCAGTTGTAAACCTATCATTTTTGCTCCATATATCAAGACATACCTCAGGAGTAGCACTCCAGGACCAAATTAAATTATTAGATCCGAAAAAGTGAAAGAATTACCAATTAAGAGAGCTTGATAAGAAAACAATAGGAATAAACAGGGAGGAATCCTTGAAACTTGTAAGTAATTATAATATAAATTCTATAGGAGATGATTTGATATAGAGTAGAGTCCACTTCAATATTGAACAAGTCCTGGCAGCAACACCCAACAAGGCACCAACTTTACGGCCACCTGCCTCCCATCACGAAAACTATCCAGGTTAGATGAACCAGACACGCAGGACGCTGCTGGAGAAGCAGGATGCTCATAAATGATGTACTCCTATGGACCTACACATATGGCTGAGCAAAAGCAGGACGACCAGCTAGAACATACATACAGCAGCTATGTGAGGATACGGGATGTAGCTCTGAAGACCTGCCAGAGGCGATGAACGATAGGAAGAAGTGGCGAGAGAGGGTCAGGGATATCCGTGCTGGCGGCATGACACGATGATGATGATGAGAGTCCACTAAGAAAGAAAAATGAAAGAAAACAAAGAGAGTTTTTACAACTCACCTGTAGGTTTCACATTGGCAAGGTAGCATTCAAGGGCTTGGAATGGCAGGCTTAGGAAAGAACCACTGAATAAAAAGAAAGAAAGAATGAAGAAAACAAAATTGATTAAATAAGTTTTAGTTTCTTTACCATCACAGGTTTGTTTAATGACATATCAACTCCTTATGGATTATTTACAGCCAAAATCCAATTCATTTCTGAACGTTTAACTAAGATCATAACTATTTATATACCAGACATTGGCATAATGGTTAGTGTTCGCCAATGGCCTGGGAGACCTGGGTTCAATCTCCAGGTCGAGTCATACCAAAGACTCAAAAAATGGTTCTTGATGTCTCTTTGCTTAACACTCAGCATTGTAAAGTACGGATCAAGGGTAAAGTGGAGAAACCCAGGGAAAGGAGTAGCGCCCTCCCCTACACTTTGGTGTAGTAGCTATCGAAAAGGGAGCCTTCGGGTCACCCTCGATAATGGTAGCCAACATTACTTATAACTATTCATATTTTTCAATGTTCCATGGCAATTATTTTTTAAATCATACATAAACAATCTTAATAAATATTGTTGATTATAAAGATGAATGAATCTAATGTGGTCAAGAAATGGGGGATCCGTTAACAACTTTGTTATAATACTAAAATGATCTCTTACTTTATATCCAGAAACACAACTTAAAACAGTTGAGGTATCTGGTTTGGTTTGATTTATTTAATGGCATATCAACCCCTTATGGGTTTTTTAATGCCAAAATTTGATTCATTTCTAAATGCTTGATACAGTCATAACCATTTATATCTTAAACAATCTATCACAATTATTTTTTAAAATTATACAAAAACAATCTTAAAATATACTTGATTATAAAAATGAATGGAATTTAATGTGATCAAGAAATGGGGGATCTGTTTACAACTTTGTTATAATACTAAAATGATCCCTTACTTTATATCCAGAAACACAAATGGCTAAATATGCCAAAATTTTATTAATTTCTAAATGCTAGATTATAATCATAACCCTTTGTATTTTTTTCACATTCCATTGCAATTATTTTTTTTTTTTTTAAATAATAAAGTCTTAAAATAAAAATGATTTTAAAAATGAATGAAATCTAATGTGGTCAAGAAATGAGGGATCTCTTTACAACTTTGCTATAATACTAAAATGATCCCTTACTTTATATCTAGAAACAAATGACTAAAAACAGATGTCCGGTTTGACTGGATTTATTTGTTTAATGGCATATCAACCCCTCAAGGGTTTTTAATGCCAAAATTTGATTCATTTCTAAATGCTAGATACAGTCATAACCATTTATATTTTAAATAATCTATGGCAATGGTTTTTTAAATTATACAGAAACAATCTTAAAATATACTTGATTATAAAAATGAATGGAATCTAATTTGGTGAAGAAATGGGGGATCTCTTTACAACTTTGTTATTATATTAAAATGATCCCTTACTTTATATCCAAAAACACAAATGGCTAGAAACAGTTGAGATGTTTGATTTGGTTTATTTAATAGCATATCAACTCCTTGTGGGCAATTTAATGCTGAAATTTGATTAATTTCCAAATATCTAATTGCAATCATAACCATATTTTCAGAGTTCCATTGCATTTTTTTAAAATTCACTTTTTTATTTGTTTATAATCATTTGTTTGCACAGTTATAAGATGTTGATTGATTTTAATGGCATGTCAACCCATCTAGTGTTATTTTATGCCCAAAGGTATGAGAACTGCATTCTTATCAAATACAAATCATTTTTAAACAGATCTATTTGACCTATAGATGGAACTGTAACAGGTACTACTGCCCCGGGGGTCAGAGTGGACCTGGGAGTCTTGGCAATAAAAGAGTACTACACAAACCCCAAAGTCCCTTTACCAGATGTGATTTACGTTTTTGTTGGGGGTCTTACCCCCTCTGTAGGGGATACAGTCAACACATTCTAAGACCTGCTCACAGGACTAAAAGCAACATTCAGGTGTGAGTGGGAAAGGCTTATTTCTCTCAACTAAAAGTTACGTATGACATTTTTACCCACCACTGTTAACCTATATAGGCTAATTTATTAGTATCATTTACTAACTAATCTATTTGTATCATTTACCAATTTAGGGTCACCTTCAAATAAAAATGCGTAGTATGCGAGGATTGCTTGCCCTTTCTTACAAAACGAGTTTTCTAAACAAGCACTTTGAGTCACAATATGTAGTTGCCTTGGTGACAAGACAAAAAGCTAATTAATTGTTCTATCTTTTTTTTTTTTTTTTTTGACAGTATGCTGTAGGATCTAAAAAAACATGAGAAGGGCTATTCAAAGAATCTCTGGCACATTGGTGCACCATTCTTCTGATATCAAGCTTATCCAAAACAGTGCGGCTGGTCCTAAAAAAATCTTCACTACTAAAAAGAAAACATCACCTGTTGATTTCTTTTCTTATCACCAGGTTAGTTTGTTGCCTTCATTGAATTGTGAGATAAATATTTGATTATTGCTATATCTTCCTTATTTAATGAATGAATATGCAACTTTACTGGTTCTTTCTTTCGTTTCTTTATTGTTATATCTCATCTTGAAAAGAAATCTTGATATTTGATTAGTCAGTAATACTTCCTAAAAGAAGGTATTTAGTTATCTCTCTCTCTCTCTCTCTCTCTCTCTCTCTCTCTCTCTCTCTCTCTAGGGCACCTCGGGTGGTGTAATGGTTAGCAAGGTAGACTAGCAAACCTACACGAGTGAGTTCGATTCTCATTGGGTGCCCAATTCATGCAGCCTTGTGCTACATCTAAGCAAAAAAGCTTAGTAAATTACCTCTCTCTCTCTCTCTCTCGTAGATCTTTTCTCTCTCCTCTGCTCACTTGAAAGTAATCTATCTCTCTTTCTTTGTCAGATATTTTCTATCTCTTCCACTCATATGAAAGTATTCTCTCTCTCTCTTGAAGATCTTTTCTCTTTCTCCCTCCCCCCCTCTCTCTCTCTTGTGCATATTTTCTCTCACTTCCAAGTATTCTGTCTCTCTTCCTCTCACCTACAGGTCTTTTCTCTCCCTCTCTCTCTCTCTCTTGTAGATATTTTTTCTCTCTTCCTCTTATAAGTATTCCGTCTCTCTTCCTCTTATATGCAGGTATTTTCTCTTTCTCTCTCCCTCTCTCTCTTGTGCATATTTTCTCTCCCTTCCTCTCACTTCCAAGTATTCTGTCTCTCTTCCTCTCACCTACAGGTCTTTTCTCTCCTTCTCTCTCTCTCTTGTAGATATTTTTTCTCTCTTCCTCTTACTTCTAAGTATTCTGTCTCTCTTCCTCTCATATGCAGATATTTTCTCTCTCTCTCTCTCTCTCTCTCTCTCTCTCTCTCTCTCTCTATCAGATATTTTCTCTCTCTTCAGTATTCTCTCTTCCTTTTGCAGATATTTTCTCTCTCTTCAGCTCACTTGAAAGTATTCAATCTATTTTTCTCTGTCAGATATTTTCCCTCTTTTCCTCTTATTTGAAAGTATTCTCTCTCTCTTTCTTTCTCTCTCTCTCTAGCAGATCTTTTCTCTCTCTCTCTCTCTCTCTCTCTCTCTCTTGTAGATCTTTTTTCTCTCTTCTGCTCTCTTGAAAGTAATCTATCTCTCTTTCTCTTTCAGATATTTTCTCTCTCTTCCTCTCATTTGAAAGTATTCTCTCTCTCTCTCTCTCTCTCTCTCTCTCTCTCTCTCTCTCTCTCTCTCTTTCGCAGATCTTTTCTCTCTCTCTCTTTTAGACCTTATCTCTCTCTCTCTCTTGCAGATCTTTTCTCTCTCCTCTGCTCACTTGAAAGTATTCTATCTCTCTTTCACTGTCAGATATTTTCTCTCTCTTCCTCTCTTTAAAAGTATTCTCTCTCTTTCTCTTTCTCTTGCAGATCTTCTCTCTCTCTCTCTCAATTTCATATCTTTTCTCTCTCTTTGTCCAGTTTCAAAGTTTTAAACAGTAAATCTTAATACTCCCAATTTCTTCATCTCAAAATACTACATATAAGAATTTTTTTCTTTTTATATAAATCACATGATCATGACACATGCACCCCACCCCCACCCCTTTACTTTAGAATGAAATTGGTACTTCACACAAATCTCTACTTAAAGTGGCTGAATGTTTTCAATACCCTACAAGTACCCTTTATATTTTACAAGGTGTTGATATACAAAGTTTGACTTACCATAATTTACGAATATCACACTTAGACACTACTTCGTGGTAACCATAATCAACACAAAAAACTTGGTAACCGTCATCTAACACTTCTGTGATACGTGCACGGAACCATTTAGTTCCATTATCAAGGCACACTGCAACAATATCATTCTTAGCAGCTTGAGAAATTCTGCAGGCCTGGAAGAAACAAAAATGGGAAATCATTTTCTATTTCTTAGATGAAACATTGTCAATTATTATTAATTTTTGACTAGTATTTCTTTCATCTTATTTCTCTTGCTTTTACACCTCGTAGTAATAGTATTAAGTTGTGTGAATTTCTTAGATGAACCATTGTGAATTATTACAAAACATCAGAATAAAACAACTTATGAATCAAAATTTACATGTATGTATACGAAAGTTATAAAAAAACCCAACAATTTGTAACTTCAATTTAAATCCCTTTCAAAAATAGTCTTCTATCATGTTTTCATTATCCACTCCTTGGTTGGAGTATTCGCCTTGTTCCTTTGTGTATCCTCCTATGTTCTCATTGAATTTCTGAAGACAGGAGTCAAAGAGTTGGATCTTTTAGTGACATCCAGCATCCCATTTTGCTGTAGTTCTTCACCAGCGCTTTTACCAATTCCACATCATTTTCAACCCAAGAAATTTGAAACTATTTCAACAAAATTCTTCCAAGTTTCTATTTCCTTCCTTTCAGGAGAATTCTTTGTTTAACAAACTGCTAAGATACAAACTTTGACCTTTTACTAAAATGGTGTCAATTTAAAATTTTCATTATCCAGATCACAAAAGCAAACTTAAAAAAAAAGAAAGTATTTTCACCAAAGGTCAGACTCAAAAAATGCTACTTGATTCCACCTTGCTTAACACTCAACATTATAAGGTACAGATCAAGGGTAAAGTGAAGCAATTCAAGGAAAGGAGTAGTACCCTCCCCTACACCTCAGTGTAGTAGCTATTGAAAAGGGAGCTGTCCCTAAAGAGGACTGTTTGGTTGTTCAGGGTGCTGCTGGGTGATGCTGTCATTTCAGGTCAACATCAAATGACCAATATCATGAACCACCTGCATGCAGGATTAGAACAGCGGCTTCCAGTGACGTCTTTCACCTGCTGTTTCACCCCTTTCCCATTACTACAGGGCTTAGAAGTGTTAGGGGCATCACGGACATGAACTTGTCCTTTGAGCCTGCACAATAAAGTTTTTAGGTGGAGTGCAGTGTGCACAGTACTGGCTCCACCCTTTTCACCTGTGGTTCATCTTTCATGGCCTAGCAAGTTGGGACGGTAATAGCGAGGTCCTTGGGTTTTATGTCAGACTGTCCTTGTCCTACATGGATTGCCTGCCAAGGCTGTCAAGCTCCATCTTCTCCTGGTATTTAATAGCTACCTGACCCATAGCTAGCTCCGTAAACAGATACTATCACCTCCAGGACAGGGTGAACCTGGGAGTAATGGTAATTAAGGGGATCATTCCACTCTCCCCCAATCTCTGGAACTCCTGAACCAGAGCCTTACCACTGGTTGCAGTTTAAAGTCTTACCCAGGAGTCAATGGAGTTAGTTCCACTTTTTGGTAATCAGAGTCATAGAGACAGTGTATGAACAAATTCAGCAAAACTGCAAGACAAGGATACTTCAAGTGGTCTTGATATATGCTTGGATACCAACCCAAGTATTTCTATGTCCCTGTGTAATGTGCTAGATAGTCATTAAGCAAGAAGCTTCCTCTGCCCTTTGACAGGTTTTGTTTTCCGTTCTGTTGGGTATCTAGCCACCCTCCTTGCCAGAAAACTTGGTGGGGATACCAGTTTAGTCACCAAAAACACAGTGCAGGATTACATTGTACCTGTAGTGCTATGAGCCACCTGATATATAATATACAATAATATATATATATATATATCATTATCAATTAATGCATTTCGAAATCTAAGAAGTATGTCATTCTAAAGCTCAATTTAAAAAAAATAGGGTATATAATAAGTAAATGCGGTGTCCTATCTATCTATCTTTTTGTTCACATTGATATATCTCGCTAACTAGCCAGTTATCTATCTCTCTGTCTGATCACATTCATCTATCTCAGTATGTTCATGAGTATATATCTATTTATCAATCAATCAATCAATCTATTTCAGTCTGTTCACTGTTCAATATTTCTATTTAGTTAGCTTGGTAGTTATCTGGCTATCTCAGTTTGTTCACATATATCTCTCTATCTTAGTCTGCTCATATCTACCTATCTCAATCCGTTCATATCTATCTATATACCATGGACTGTCCATATCTATCTATCCATATCAGTCTGCTTATATCTATCATAGACTGTTCTACCTATCTATCTATCTATCTATCTCTCTCAGTCTGCTTATATCTATCATAGACTGTCCATATCTATCTATCTATCTATCTCAGTCTGCTTATATCTATCATAGACTGTCCATATCTATCTATCTATCTCAGTCTGTTTATATCTATCATAGACTGTCCATATCTATCTATCTATCTATCTATCTATCTCCATCTGCTCATACCTTATATATCTATCAAAGTTTGTCCATATGTATAAATTTCAGTTTAATGACATTCATAAAAAGACACGGATCTATGGATCACAGAATAAACTAAAATCTTCTTACCTCTGATTCGGTTGATTTTCCATAAAAGGCCTCGAGTTCATTTTGGAGTTGAAATAATTTCGGAAGATTTTCATTGCATATGTGACCCCAGAAATGGCCGGGATTTTCTGCAGAAATTACCATCAGTTCCAATACATCTCTACGCTGAATTCCCATGGGAGGTAACTCAAGCTCACCTTCATTGTCCCATTTTTCTCTCACATCTGATGCTATAAATGTTAATAAAAATAAAAATGTATCAATAATTTGTGAAAACACAAAGCACTTTATATCTGTGTATGGCAATGCAGAGGAGGAAAGTGAGAGAGAGAGAGAAGAAATAGTAACAACAACTGAATCAACTAATGAGATGGAATTTATACATAGAAATCGGTTTCATTTCCTTATATTTGTTCAAAGGGCTTATAAAGAAGCTTATCGTATAATGGATATCGTCATAGAAATGGATGCAGTGACCCGAGTTCAAATCCAGGACAAAGCGGTTTATATTCCACATAATGTTAATCATATTTACCAACCCCTCCGCTCGGGCAGGATATGACACAAGGTCAATTTTTAAGCAGAGTTTAACAGGTTTGAAATCAGACTTTTCCTTCTCCTAGACTAGTTGCCTCACCAAGAACCTAGTCTGCCGTACTATTTACCCATATCTGGAGGAAGAATATTTGGATTCATACCTTTCCCAAGGGTATTAGTGCTATGTGAAATGCAATCAGTTACATCCAGGATTTGAACTTGTGTCGCCGTGTCCATTTCCTACGACAATAACCATTACACCACGGGCACTTCCTATATTATGTTAATACCCTTGGGAAACATATGTATCCAACTACTCCCCCTCCAGCTATAGGTAAAATAGTAGAGCAGACTGGGCTCCTAAGCCTTTCACGCAACCAGTCTAGGAGAAAGAAAACTCTAAATTCAAACCTGCTAAATTCTGCTTAAAAATTGACCTTGTGTTACATCCAGCTTGTGCAGAGGGGTTGGGCACATATATACAAAGAAGCTAAGTTTTTGAAAGTCCATTCTGTAGTGTTAAGTTCTTGGCAAGTTCATGGATAGCTTGGTTTGGGTTATCCATCGTGCATATGTGCAATAAGTGGAGGTGCCCGTGGTGTAATGGTTATCGTCATAGGAACTGGACACGGAAACACGAGTTTGAATCCTGGACGAGACTGATTGCATTTCACATAGTACTAATATTCTTGAGAAAGGTATGAATTTAATTGTTCTCCCTCCAACTATGGGTAAATAGTAGGGCAGACTAGGGTCTTCAGCCTTGGTGAGGCAACTAGTCTAGGAGAAGGAATACTCGGAATTCAAACCTGTTAAATTCTGCTTAAAAATTGACCTTGTGTCATATCCTGCCCAAACGGAGGGGTTGGTAAATATGTATGTGCAATAAGGTTGCATGGTCCCAAAGGAATATATTCTGAGTGTTATTCATGTTTGGCAGTTGAGACAAGTGAAGGAACTACTGCCTGTTGAAGATATGCAGGGACTGTGAGAATGAGAACTGCCCATTGTGGAATACAGTGTTATTTATATGCTTTTGGTGGGATCAAGAAAGTTTCCACAGATTTGGTCTGTTGTTTCTTCCAATTGGTCAAAAAAGGCATAATTTCTTGTCACATGATTATTCACCACTACATCCACCATTCAATTATCACAATAAAGAGTTTATGAATCGTAATGAGATTTAATCTAGAAGGTAACATAAGTAATCAGGATTATTTATATCTGAACCGGGCCATTGGCCTAATGAGTAGAGTGTTTGCCAATGGTCTGGGAGACCGGGGTTCAATCCCAGGTTGAGTCATACCAAAGACTCAAAACATGGTATTTGATGCCTCCTTGCTTAGCATTATAAGGTACGGATCAAGGGTAAAGTGGATCAATCCAGGAAAAGGAGCAGTGCCTTTCCTACACCTTGGTGTAGTAGCTATTGAAAAGGGAACCTTCTGGTCGCCCTCGACTAAGGGAGACAATTTACTTTATTGGTTCCTGGAAATTCCACTTCTCATAAGTTCTCTTTATCTAATTTTCATATATAAATTTACAAATATTTCATCCCAATTAGGTTTTTTGCAAAAAACAAAGAAAAAAGGGAGGCTATTTTTGTGCTGTACATAAAATTAAATTTTAAAATATTTTAGAAGCTGTTTTATTTTATTTATTGTTTTCTGAAAGTTTTTTCCTATCTTCAAGCAAAACCAGCTCAGTTGGCTTGGGCTGTAGAATACACTGACTGCATCTCTGCAGATGGTAAGACCGCCACCAAGTTTGCTGGATATGACAATCTGATGGTGAGGCTAGAGTAATGCTGGAGATTTGGGTAGTGTGGAGGAACCTCTCCGTTGCCATCACTCCCAGGTCCATCCTGCCCCAGAGTCATAGCACCTGATAGGGTCCTATCTATGGGTCAAATAGAACTGTTTGACATTTAAACTCAATGCAGACAAATTACATGCTAAATTGAATAGTTAGAAATAGAACTGTTTGATCATTTAACTGTGTGTAAACTAATGGCTGATGTTTAACTCTATCGTTAGTGGTACATAGTAATACTTGGAAGCATTTAACTTTGTTGACTTATGTTTACAAATCATATATATCTGATATGCATGTATAAATCAGATTTGGCATTAAATAACCTACAATGTTTGATATGCCATAAAACCAAACCAAATCAAGCAAAACAAAAAGAAAAGTTCATTCAATTTTTTAAAAATGCACTTTTTAAAATCATATACACTACATTGGATGGTTCTGTTTTATGGCATATCAACTCTTGAAGGTTATTTAATGCCTACTCCTGTTTATATGTACCTACTACACCGAAGTGTAGGGGAGGGTGCTACTGCTTTACCTGGATTGCTCCACTTTACCCTTGATACATACCTTATAATGCTAAGATTTAAGCAAGGAGGTATCAAGTACCATTTTTTGAGTTTTTAGTATGAACTGCTCTGTGATTGAACCCCGGTCTCCCAGGCCATTAGCGACCTATCTACCCGTATAGATAAATGTGAATGAAATATATATTCATAAGTAAAAAAAAAAGTAAAGTTGGCGACCTTAGTCGAGGGTGGCCCGAAGGCTCCCTTTTAAATAGCTACAACACCGAGGTGTATGGGAGGACACTACGCCATTCCCAGGATTGCTCCCCTTTACCCTTGATCCTTTCCTTATAGTGTAGAGAGCTAAGCAAGGCAGCATCAAGTACCATTTTTAGGGTCTTTGGTATGACTTGACCTGGAATTGAACCCCGGTCTCCTGGACCATTGACGAACACCCTACTCATTAGTCCAAAATATATAAAAAGACTACAAAATCACAGATTGGTATTCGGTTGAAAACATTCTTAAGTAAACAGAGATTGTGTTTTGGTGCTTTTGGTCACATTAGAAAATACAAAAGACAATGTACTTAATATGAATTATTTCGGTCAATAATCTTCAAATTTGAGGCACTTAGATTCTAACTACATGTCAATTTAGTAATCTTCAAATTTGAGGCACTTTGATTCTAACTACATGTCAATTTAGTAATCCATAAATTTGAGGCACTTAGATTCTAACTACATGTCAATTTAGTAATCTTCAAATTTGAGGCACTTAGATTCTAACTACATGTCAATTTAGTAATCCATAAATTTGAGGCACTTAGATTCTAACTACATGTCAATTTAGTAATCCTCAATTTTGAGGCACTTAGATTCTAACTACATGTCAATTTAGTAATCCTCAAATTTGAGGCACTTAGATTCTAACTACATGTCAATTTAGTAATCTTCAAATTTGAGGCACTTAGATTCTAACTACATGTCAATTTAGTAATCCTCAAATTTGAGGCACTTTGATTCTAACTACATGTCAATTTAGTAATCCATAAATTTGAGGCACTTAGATTCTAACTACATGTCAATTTAGTAATCTTCAAATTTGAGGCACTTTAATTCTAACTACATGTCAATTTAGTAATCTTCAAATTTGAGGCACTTTGATTCTAACTACGTCTCAATTTAGTAATCCTCAAATTTGAGGCACTTTGATTCTAACTACATGTCAATTTAGTAATCCATAAATTTGAGGCACTTAGATTCTAACTACATGTCAATTTAGTAATCTTCAAATTTGAGGCACTTTGATTCTAACTACATGTCAATTTAGTAATCTTCAAATTTGAGGCACTTTGATTCTAACTACATGTCAATTTAGTAATCCATAAATTTGAGGCACTTAGATTCTAACTACATGTCAATTTAGTAATCTTCAAATTTGAGGCACTTTGATTATAACTACATGTCAATTTAGTAATCTTCAAATTTGAGGCACTTTGATTCTAACTACATGTCAATTTAGTAATCCATAAATTTGAGGCACTTAGATTCTAACTACATGTCAATTTAGTAATCTTCAAATTTGAGGCACTTTAATTCTAACTACATGTCAATTTAGTAATCTTCAAATTTGAGGCACTTTGATTCTAACTACATGTCAATTTAGTAATCCTCAAATTTGAGGCACTTAGATTCTAACTACATGTCAATTTAGTAATCCATAAATTTGAGGCACTTAGATTCTAACTACATGTCAATTTAGTAATCCATAAATTTGAGGCACTTAGATTCTAACTACATGTCAATTTAGTAATCCATAAATTTGAGGCACTTAGATTCTAACTACATGTCAATTTAGTAATCTTCAAATTTGAGGCACTTAGATTCTAACTACATGTCAATTTAGTAATCCATAAATTTGAGGCACTTAGATTCTAACTACATGTCAATTTAGTAATCCTCAATTTTGAGGCACTTTGATTCTAACTACATGTCAATTTAGTAATCCATAAATTTGAGGCACTTAGATTCTAACTACATGTCAATTTAGTAATCTTCAAATTTGAGGCACTTAGATTCTAACTACATGTCAATTTAGTAATCCTCAAATTTGAGGCACTTAGATTCTAACTACATGTCAATTTAGTAATCCTCAATTTTGAGGCACTTAGATTCTAACTACATGTCAATTTAGTAATCTTCAAATTTGAGGCACTTAGATTCTAACTACATGTCAATTTAGTAATCTTCAAATTTGAGGCACTTTGATTCTAACTACATGTCAATTTAGTAATCTTCAAATTTGAGGCACTTAGATTCTAACTACATGTCAATTAAGTAATCTTCAAATTTGAGGCACTTAGATTCTAACTACATGTCAATTTAGTAATCCATAAATTTGAGGCACTTTGATTCTAACTACATGTCAATTTAGTAATCTTCAAATTTGAGGCACTTAGATTCTAACTACATGTCAATTTAGTAATCTTCAAATTTGAGGCACTTAGATTCTAACTACATGTCAATATAGTAATCTTCAAATTTGAGGCACTTTGATTCTAACTACATGTCAATTTAGTAATCTTCAAATTTGAGGCACTTAGATTCTAACTACATGTCAATTAAGTAATCTTCAAATTTGAGGCACTTAGATTCTAACTACATGTCAATTTAGTAATCCTCAAATTTGAGGCACTTAGATTCTAACTACATGTCAATTTAGTAATCCATAAATTTGAGGCACTTAGATTCTAACTACATGTCAATTTAGTAATCTTCAAATTTGAGGCACTTAGATTCTAACTACATGTCAATTTAGTAATCCTCAAATTTGAGGCACTTTGATTCTAACTACATGTCAATTTAGTAATCTTCAAATTTGAGGCACTTAGATTCTAACTACATGTCAATTTAGTAATCTTCAAATTTGAGGCACTTAGATTCTAACTACATGTCAATTTAGTAATCTTCAAATTTGAGGCACTTAGATTCTAACTACATGTCAATTAAGTAATCTTCAAATTTGAGGCACTTAGATTCTAACTACATGTCAATTTAGTAATCCTCAAATTTGAGGCACTTAGATTCTAACTACATGTCAATTTAGTAATCCATAAATTTGAGGCACTTAGATTCTAACTACATGTCAATTTAGTAATCTTCAAATTTGAGGCACTTAGATTCTAACTACATGTCAATTTAGTAATCCTCAAATTTGAGGCACTTTGATTCTAACTACATGTCAATTTAGTAATCTTCAAATTTGAGGCACTTAGATTCTAACTACATGTCAATTTAGTAATCTTCAAATTTGAGGCACTTAGATTCTAACTACATGTCAATTTAGTAATCTTCAAATTTGAGGCACTTAGATTCTAACTACATGTCAACATGGCCCGTGGTGCAGCGGATAGAGGCGTTGAGTCTCTACGGTTTCAGGTGAGCATTGTCAGGTGATAGCAGTTTCAAATTCTACCCAAGCCGGCCGGAGGTTTACTTGGTCAAAAACGTGGTGCGAAAGACAACAACTATCGAAGGCAGTAATTACTGGGGATATGGTTACAAGACTCAGCATTCCTATCTGAGGTCGCGGTAAAATCACCTGAAGAAGGCCAGAGGTGAAATTTGCCCGAATTGTTGTGAAAGAAGAAACAACACAAAAACTAACAAGATGAGAAAAAAGTCCGCAATAAATAAAAATTAATTCTCAGATTAAGAAGCCTCATCTCAAAATGATTCCAATTAAAGACGTGTCAATTTTAGTTCTAAGGGAAAAGATTTTAGGACTGGGGGACACTGGAAAAGTAATTTTAGTCAAGTATATAATGGTGAAAAAATCATTTGACAAGTGAAAATCTGAGTGTTGAAATAAAATACATATATGTATATACCAACCCCTCTGCATTAGCAGTAAATGACACAAGGTCAATCGTTTTAAGTAGAGTCTAACAAGTATTATTTTATAGCACATATATCACGTGATTGAAATTGCTCCAGCTGTGGAAGGTATCATCTGTAGTTGGTAGTATTGTGGTAGCTGGTGTGCTGACATGTGCATTACTTCATTCCATGTAAGATTTGAAAGCCACACAGATGAACATACAGCATATTTGGGAATTTATGCTTTATGAGTTCAAACTGCGCCAAAACATTTCATGTGCAAAAGGTGAATTTTGCTCAAGTTGCATGTACTGCAATGATCCAGTAAGATCAGGTAGGCCTAAAACCGTTATATCTTAATAATTAAAGATACACATAAGATAATAGGTATTTATTCTTTGAATAAATATCCAAGTATGGAAAAACAGTAACAGTAAGTATCCAATTAGTACGCCCTTCACTAGCTTCAGTTTGGTTTCTTTACAGGCTTGGATCATTCCTTTCTTGTTGAGGTGGTTCCACACACCACAAAAAAAAACATGGATTTTGAGGCTGTGCTTCAACCATAAAGGCAAACCCAGCAAGTAGCACTTGGAGAGTATCAGGCGAGCATGGCATCACACGTCATGACTTTGACAAAATCAGTCAGAACAGCTGAATTGTACCTCACGTGATCAAAATATTGCTGAATAGAATTTTGGCCAAAGATGAAATAAAAGGCAAAACAAAAAAATTTACTTACTTTCTGTTGTTTCTTTTAATGCTTCGTCCAGAGGAATTTCAGATTCTTGGACAGAATCTGATGTTGTTTGGAATGTTTCAAATTCGTCAATCTTTTCATTTATCATTTTCTAAAATGAAAAGAAGAAAAAAAAGTAAAAAAAAAATGGGGATGATAAAATCTTTTTATCAAGAAATCTTCGAGTTGTGTTCATTTCTTAGATGAAGCATTGTCAATTATCATTAATTTTTGACTCGTATTTCTTGCATCTTATTTCTCTTGCTTTTACACCTTGTAGTAATAGTGTTAAGTTGTGTGAATTTCTTAGATCAAACATTGTCAATTATTATGAATTTTTGACTTGTATTTCTTTCATCATATTTCTCTTGCTTTTACACCTCGTAGTAATAGTGTTAAGTTGTCTAAATTTCTTTGATGAAGCATTGTCAATTATTATTAATTTTTGACTCGTATTTCTTTCATCTTATTTCTCTTGCTTTTACACCTTGTAGTAATAGTGTTAAGTTGTGTGAATTTCTTAGATCAAGCATTGTCAATTATTATTAATTATTGACTAGAATTTCTTTCATCTTATTTCTCTTGCTTTTACACCTCATAGTAATTGTGTTAAATTGTATAAATTTTTTAGATCAAGCATTGTCAATTATTATTAATTTTTGCCTTGTATTTCTTTCATCTTATTTCTCTTGCTTTTACACCTCATAGTAATTATGTTAAATTGTATAAATTTTTTAGATCAAGCATTGTCAATTATTATTAATTTTTGCCTTGTATTTCTTTCATCTTATTTCTCTTGCTTTTACACCTCATAGTAATTGTGTTAAATTGTATAAATTTTTTAGATCAAGCATTGTCAATTATTATTAATTTTTGCCTTGTATTTCTTTCATCTTATTTCTCTTGCATTTACACCTCATAGTAATTGTGTTAAATTGTATAAATTTTTTAGATCAAGCATTGTCAATTATTATTCATTTTTGCCTTGTATTTCTTTCATCTTATTTCTCTTGCTTTTACACCTCATAGTAATTGTGTTAAATTGTATAAATTTTTTAGATCAAGCATTGTCAATTATTATTAATTTTTGCCTTGTATTTCTTTCATCTTATTTCTCTTGCTTTTACACCTCATAGTAATTGTGTTAAATTGTATAAATTTTTTAGATCAAGCATTGTCAATTATTATTAATTTTTGCCTTGTATTTCTTTCATCTTATTTCTCTTGCATTTACACCTCATAGTAATTGTGTTAAATTGTATAAATTTTTTAGATCAAGCATTGTCAATTATTATTAATTTTTGCCTTGTATTTCTTTCATCTTATTTCTCTTGCTTTTACACCTCATAGTAATTGTGTTAAATTGTATAAATTTTTTAGATCAAGCATTGTCAATTATTATTAATTTTTGCCTTGTATTTCTTTCATCTTATTTCTCTTGCTTTTACACCTCATAGTAATTGTGTTAAATTGTATAAATTTTTTAGATCAAGCATTGTCAATTATTATTCATTTTTGCCTTGTATTTCTTTCATCTTATTTCTCTTGCTTTTACACCTCATAGTAATTGTGTTAAATTGTATAAATTTTTTAGATCAAGCATTGTCAATTATTATTAATTTTTGCCTTGTATTTCTTTCACTTATTTCTCTTGCTTTTACACCTCATAGTAATTGTGTTAAATTGTATAAATTTTTTAGATTAAGCATTGTCAATTATTATTAATTTTTGCCTTGTATTTCTTTCATCTTATTTCTCTTGCTTTTACACCTCATAGTAATTGTGTTAAATTGTATAAGTTTTTTAGATCAAACATTGTCAATTATTATTAATTTTTGCCTTGTATTTCTTTCATCTTATTTCTCTTGCTTTTACACCTCATAGTAATTGTGTTAAATTGTATAGATTTTTTAGATCAAGCATTGTCAATTATTATTAATTTTTGCTTTGTATTTCTTTCATCTTATTTCTCTTGCTTTTACACCTCATAGTAATTGTGTTAAATTGTATAATTTTTTTAGATCAAGCATTGTCAATTATTATTCATTTTTGCCTTGTATTTCTTTCATCTTATTTCTCTTGCTTTTACACCTCATAGTAATTGTGTTAAATTGTATAAATTTTTTAGATCAAGCATTGTCAATTATTATTAAGTTTTGCCTTGTATTTCTTTCATCTTATTTCTCTTGCTTTTACACCTCATAGTAATTGTGTTAAATTGTATAAATTTTTTAGATCAAGCATTGTCAATTATTATTAATTTTTGCCTTGTATTTCTTTCATCTTATTTCTCTTGCTTTTACACCTCATAGTAATTGTGTTAAATTGTATAAATTTTTTAGATTAAGCATTGTCAATTATTATTCATTTTTGCCTTGTATTTCTTTCATCTTATTTCTCTTGCTTTTACACCTCATAGTAATTGTGTTAAATTGTATAAATTTTTTAGATTAAGCATTGTCAATTATTATTAATTTTTGCCTTGTATTTCTTTCATCTTATTTCTCTTGCTTTTACACCTCATAGTAATTGTGTTAAATTGTATAAATTTTTTAGATCAAGCATTGTCAATTATTATTCATTTTTGCCTTGTATTTCTTTCATCTTATTTCTCTTGCTTTTACACCTCATAGTAATTGTGTTAAATTGTATAAATTTTTTAGATCAAGCATTGTCAATTATTATTAATTTTTGCCTTGTATTTCTTTCATCTTATTTCTCTTGCTTTTACACCTCATAGTAATTGTGTTAAATTGTATAGATTTTTTAGATCAAGCATTGTCAATTATTATTAATTTTTGCCTTGTATTTCTTTCATCTTATTTCTCTTGCTTTTACTCCTCATAGTAATTGTGTTAAATTGTATAAATTTTTTAGATTAAGCATTGTCAATTATTATTAATTTTTGCCTTGTATTTCTTTCATCTTATTTCTCTTGCTTTTACACCTCATAGTAATTGTGTTAAATTGTATAAATTTTTTAGATCAAGCATTGTCAATTATTATTAATTTTTGCCTTGTATTTCTTTCATCTTATTTCTCTTGCTTTTACACCTCATAGTAATTGTGTTAAATTGTATAAATTTTTTAGATCAAGCATTGTCAATTATTATTAATTTTTGCCTTGTATTTCTTTCATCTTATTTCTCTTGCTTTTACACCTCATAGTAATTGTGTTAAATTGTATAAATTTTTTAGATTAAGCATTGTCAATTATTATTCATTTTTGCCTTGTATTTCTTTCATCTTATTTCTCTTGCTTTTACACCTCATAGTAATTGTGTTAAATTGTATAAATTTTTTAGATTAAGCATTGTCAATTATTATTAATTTTTGCCCTGTATTTCTTTCATCTTATTTCTCTTGCTTTTACACCTCATAGTAATTGTGTTAAATTGTATAAATTTTTTAGATCAAGCATTGTCAATTATTATTCATTTTTGCCTTGTATTTCTTTCATCTTATTTCTCTTGCTTTTACACCTCATAGTAATTGTGTTAAATTGTATAAATTTTTTAGATCAAGCATTGTCAATTATTATTAATTTTTGCCTTGTATTTCTTTCATCTTATTTCTCTTGCTTTTACACCTCATAGTAATTGTGTTAAATTGTATAGATTTGTTAGATCAAGCATTGTCAATTATTATTAATTTTTGCCTTGTATTTCTTTCATCTTATTTCTCTTGCTTTTACTCCTCATAGTAATTGTGTTAAATTGTATAAATTTTTTAGATTAAGCATTGTCAATTATTATTAATTTTTGCCTTGTATTTCTTTCATCTTATTTCTCTTGCTTTTACACCTCATAGTAATTGTGTTAAATTGTATAAATTTTTTAGATCAAGCATTGTCAATTATTATTAATTTTTGCCTTATATTTCTTTCATCTTATTTCTCTTGCTTTTACACCTCATAGTAATTGTGTTAAATTGTATAAATTTTTTAGATCAACCATTGTCAATTATTATTCATTTTTGCCTTGTATTTCTTTCATCTTATTTCTCTTGCTTTTACACCTCATAGTAATTGTGTTAAATTGTATAAATTTTTTAGATCAAGCATTGTCAATTATTATTCATTTTTGCCTTGTATTTCTTTCATCTTATTTCTCTTGCTTTTACACCTCATAGTAATTGTGTTAAATTGTATAAATTTTTTAGATTAAGCATTGTCAATTATTATTAATTTTTGCCTTGTATTTCTTTCATCTTATTTCTCTTGCTTTTACCCCTCATAGTAATTGTGTTAAATTGTATAAGTTTTTTAGATCAAGCATTGTCAATTATTATTAATTTTTGCCTTGTATTTCTTTCATCTTATTTCTCTTGCTTTTACACCTCATAGTAATTGTGTTAAATTGTATAGATTTTTTAGATCAAGCATTGTCAATTATTATTAATTTTTGCTTTGTATTTCTTTCATCTTATTTCTCTTGCTTTTACACCTCATAGTAATTGTGTTAAATTGTATAATTTTTTTAGATCAAGCATTGTCAATTATTATTCATTTTTGCCTTGTATTTCTTTCATCTTATTTCTCTTGCTTTTACACCTCATAGTAATTGTGGTAAATTGTATAAATTTTTTAGATCAAGCATTGTCAATTATTATTAAGTTTTGCCTTGTATTTCTTTCATCTTATTTCTCTTGCTTTTACACCTCATAGTAATTGTGTTAAATTGTATAAATTTTTTAGATCAAGCATTGTCAATTATTATTAATTTTTGCCTTGTATTTCTTTCATCTTATTTCTCTTGCTTTTACACCTCATAGTAATTGTGTTAAATTGTATAAATTTTTTAGATTAAGCATTGTCAATTATTATTCATTTTTGCCTTGTATTTCTTTCATCTTATTTCTCTTGCTTTTACACCTCATAGTAATTGTGTTAAATTGTATAAATTTTTTAGATTAAGCATTGTCAATTATTATTAATTTTTGCCTTGTATTTCTTTCATCTTATTTCTCTTGCTTTTACACCTCATAGTAATTGTGTTAAATTGTATAAATTTTTTAGATCAAGCATTGTCAATTATTATTCATTTTTGCCTTGTATTTCTTTCATCTTATTTCTCTTGCTTTTACACCTCATAGTAATTGTGTTAAATTGTATAAATTTTTTAGATCAAGCATTGTCAATTATTATTAATTTTTGCCTTGTATTTCTTTCATCTTATTTCTCTTGCTTTTACACCTCATAGTAATTGTGTTAAATTGTATAAATTTTTTAGATCAAGCATTGTCAATTATTATTAATTTTTGCCTTGTATTTCTTTCATCTTATTTCTCTTGCTTTTACTCCTCATAGTAATTGTGTTAAATTGTATAAATTTTTTAGATTAAGCATTGTCAATTATTATTAATTTTTGCCTTGTATTTCTTTCATCTTATTTCTCTTGCTTTTACACCTCATAGTAATTGTGTTAAATTGTATAAATTTTTTAGATCAAGCATTGTCAATTATTATTAATTTTTGCCTTATATTTCTTTCATCTTATTTCTCTTGCTTTTACACCTCATAGTAATTGTGTTAAATTGTATAAATTTTTTAGATCAAGCATTGTCAATTATTATTCATTTTTGCCTTGTATTTCTTTCATCTTATTTCTCTTGCTTTTACACCTCATAGTAATTGTGTTAAATTGTATAAATTTTTTAGATCAAGCATTGTCAATTATTATTAATTTTTGCCTTGTATTTCTTTCATCTTATTTCTCTTGCTTTTACACCTCATAGTAATTGTGTTAAATTGTATAAATTTTTTAGATTAAGCATTGTCAATTATTATTAATTTTTGCCTTGTATTTCTTTCATCTTATTTCTCTTGCTTTTACACCTCATAGTAATTGTGTTAAATTGTATAGATTTTTTAGATCAAGCATTGTCAATTATTATTAATTTTTGCTTTGTATTTCTTTCATCTTATTTCTCTTGCTTTTACACCTCATAGTAATTGTGTTAAATTGTATAATTTTTTTAGATCAAGCATTGTCAATTATTATTCATTTTTGCCTTGTATTTCTTTCATCTTATTTCTCTTGCTTTTACACCTCATAGTAATTGTGTTAAATTGTATAAATTTTTTAGATCAAGCATTGTCAATTATTATTAAGTTTTGCCTTGTATTTCTTTCATCTTATTTCTCTTGCTTTTACACCTCATAGTAATTGTGTTAAATTGTATAAATTTTTTAGATCAAGCATTGTCAATTATTATTCATTTTTGCCTTGTATTTCTTTCATCTTATTTCTCTTGCTTTTACACCTCATAGTAATTGTGTTAAATTGTATAAATTTTTTAGATCAAGCATTGTCAATTATTATTCATTTTTGCCTTGTATTTCTTTCATCTTATTTCTCTTGCTTTTACACCTCATAGTAATTGTGTTAAATTGTATAAATTTTTTAGATCAAGCATTGTCAATTATTATTAATTTTTGCCTTGTATTTCTTTCATCTTATTTCTCTTGCTTTTACACCTCATAGTAATTGTGTTAAATTGTATAAATTTTTTAGATTAAGCATTGTCAATTATTATTAATTTTTGCCTTGTATTTCTTTCATCTTATTTCTCTTGCTTTTACACCTCATAGTAATTGTGTTAAATTGTATAAATTTTTTAGATCAAGCATTGTCAATTATTATTCATTTTTGCCTTGTATTTCTTTCATCTTACCTAAATCTGTGAACTCCATACTTCAATATGCTTATCAAATCATTTCTCAATTTTCTTAGCCTTTTCAATAGCTCAATAAAAAATTTTAAAAGTTCATTCTCATCTGAGGCAGTGAACTTTTTAGCACAGACTTGAATAATACAAGAATCATCTTATGTACAAAATATAAAAAAGTACAGGTCACCACAGATCTTTACAGTTAACCATGGAAAAAAAAAAAAAAAAAAAAGGAATTTGTTTAAGATACCAACCTTTGCAAGTTCATTTTGTTCTCTGGTACCTGTGAGAGTTACAAGTCTCATATAGGTTGGGTCCCTAATATTGACTCTGTCTAATACAACCTCGGCACCACTGATCCTTCTTATCATCTGAAGGGTTCCTGCATTTTTGCCTAAAATACAGAAACACAGAAGCAGATTTACAAATCAAAGAATTATTTAAAAAAAAAAAAGCAATGATGGACTTCTTAGTAAACACTCAACATAGAATTATTTGGTTTGATTTCTTTGTTTTAATGGTATATCAACATCTGTGGGTTATTTAATGCCAATCAGATCATTGTTATTAATATTTTATACACACACACACACACATATATACATATACATGTATAAAAAAATGCAAACACTTGCACACACATATATACATATACATTCATTCATACTCTCACACACATCAATACATAAATGCATACACCCGCACATATATATATATATATATATATATATATATATACATTCATGCATGCATAAATACATTCATATACATACACAAATAAATACATACACACATTCACATATATATATATATATACATACATTCATATACACACACATATATATGCATACATAAATATATATGCACACATATATACAGATATATTCATACACACACACATATATATATATACACACACACAAGTCTACTTACACACATATAAACATACATACATACAGACATGCACACACATATATATAAATATATATACACACAAAAGCATACTTATACACACATACACATACGCACACACACACACACACACACACATATATATATATATATATACACAAGCATACTTACGCACACATATATACATACATACAGACATAAACACATACACACATGCACACTGCTACATCTCAACTAATAATAATGTTGTTCTTTTTTGATTTATTATTAATAATGATTTATTACTGAGGCAAGAAACTCATGTCCTGGAAGCTATATATATATATGTAGAGAGTCTCAGTATATGCGGGACCCATGTGACTGTTAATAACTATACTAATAATAATATTGTGTTCCTTTTGATTTCAGATTTGAAAATAGCACACCATTATAACTATTAATCTTCGATCACAATGCTTTGGACAAGAGAGGAAAAAATATTTGGCATACTACTTATTTGGAGACAAAATCATTAAAAACTGTCTCTCAAAATAGATGCAACCCATTAATCTGATAATGATTCATTACTGAGACAAGAAACTAAAAAAAAAATTGCATGTCCTGGAAGCTGATATAATAACAATTAAAAAAAACCATTGATTTGATGTCTCGAACTCAAAGGGTACATTTTTTTGCAGGACGTGTTCCAAATGACCACCATTGCACTTATCTCAGTTATAAATCATTATCATATAAATAAATGTATTACATCTATTTTGAGACTCCCTGTATATACAATTATTCTTATCTTTCATTAATTTTCACCCAAAAGTAAATCCAAGTTGATAATAATAAAGCAGTATAACCAGGCCATTGGCTTAATGAGTAGAGTGTTTGCCAATGGTCTGGGAGACCTGGGTTCAATCCCAGGCCGAGTCATACCATAATCTCAAAAAATGGTACTTGATGCTGCCTTGCTTAACACTCAGCATTATAAGGTAAGGATCAAGGGTAAAGTGGAGCAATCCAGGTAATGGAGTAGTGCCCTCCCCTTACACCTCGGTGTAGTAGCTATTGAAAAGGGAGCCTTCGGGTCATACTCGACTAAAGGGAGACAACTTTACTTTTTACTTTATAAGTATTAAAAGACAATAAGTTCTTACCAAGGAGAAATGTTGTACATGAATTTGGGACATACATATCTTCTGAACTGATGATTGGAACATCGGCTATGATGGAACGAATCATGAATTCAGCTTTTTGGACGGCTTTTCTATGGCCTTGAATGGATAGTGTTTTTTCTTCTTCCTTAGATCTATCTGCATTTTCTTTATATTCAATTCGTGCTTGACTATTTTTCTCGATCTGCAAAAATAAACACAGCAACAACAAAAAAAAGTATCTCAAATTAAAAAAAAAAAAAAATCTTTTAAAGAAGATTTTTTTGTTGGTTAGTTATGTTTTATGGCATATCAACCATTGTGGGTTATTTAATTCCAGATCTATTCATACATATATAATTTGTAAGTGAATAGGGTGTATGCAATATTATTTTTAAATGAGCCAGAGGTCATTTGTTTACACACAGTTAAATGGTTTCAAGTATTGCTATCTAACACTAATAATTCTATTCAACATTTATTCATTTGCACATGGTTGGTTATGTTTTACGGCATATCAATCCTTGTTGGTTATTTAATGCCAAATCCTCTTTATACATATATATTAAATATATATGATTTGGTTTGGTTAGGTTTTATGGCATATCAACCATTGTAGGTTATTTAATGCCAAATCCTCTTTATACATATATATTACATATATAGGATTTGGTTGGGTTGAGTTTTATGGTATATCAACTATTTTAGGTTATTTAATGCCAAATCCTCTTTATACATATATATTAAATAAATATGATTTTGTTGGGTTGGGTTTTATGGCATATCAACCATTGTAGGTTATTTAATGCCAAATCCTCTTTATACATATATATTACATATATAGGATTTGGTTGGGTTGAGTTTTATGGTATATCAACTATTGTAGGTTATTTAATGCCAAATTCTCTTTATACATATATATTAAATATGATTTAGTTGGGTTGGGTTTTATGGCATATCAACCATTGTAGGTTATTTAATGCCAAATCCTCTTTATACATATATATTAAATATATATGATTTGGTTGGGTTGAGTTTTATGGTATATCAACTATTTTAGGTTATTTAATGCCAAATCCTCTTTATACATATATATTAAATAAATATGATTTTGTTGGGTTGGGTTTTATGGCATATCAACCATTGTAGGTTATTTAATGCCAAATCCTCTTTATACATATATATTACATATATAGGATTTGGTTGGGTTGAGTTTTATGGTATATCACCTATTTTAGGTTATTTAATGCCAAATCCTCTTTATACATATATATTACATAAATATGATTTTTTTGGGTTGGGTTTTATGGCATATCAACCATTGTAGGTTATTTAATGCCAAATCCTCTTTATACATATATATTACATATATAGGATTTGGTTGGGTTGAGTTTTATGGTATATCAACTATTGTAGGTTATTTAATGCCAAATTCTCTTTATACATATATATTATATATATATGATTTGTAATGAATTTGTTGAGAATGTTTTTAAATAAGTCTAAGATCATTCTTTTGCACACAGTTAAATGGTTCCAAGTATTGGTATGTATTACTAAAAATTCAATCAGTCTATTGTTTACACACAGTTAAATGATCAAACAGTTTTATTTCAAGCAATTTAATTTAGCATAAGCAATTTGTTTGAACTCAGTTAAAATGTTAAACTTCTAGATAGGAACTTATCAGGTGCTGCCACTCCAGGCCAGAATGAACCTGGGAGTGAAAGCAATGAAGGGGTACTCTAAATATTCCAAAGTGCCAGCAATACTAGAGCCTTACCATCAGATTGTTCAATGACATATCAGGACACTCATTTGTCAGCACAAAATTATAACAAATCCTTTGGCAATAAAGAGGTACTTCACATTCCCCAAAGCTCCAGCATTACTAGAGCCTTACCATCAGATTGTTCAGTGACATATCTGGGACACTTGTTGGTAGGGTCTTATATTTTGTAGAGATGCAGTCAATGTATTCTACAGCCCAAGCCAACTGGGCTGGTTATTTTGATCATGCACCAAAAATAAATGGTTCAGTTTAGTGAATATAAATAATTTACATAAAGATAGAATTAGTTGCTTACTAAATTCATTGTTCCATCTTACCTATTGTCAACAAGCACTCATGTTTTATTTCATATCTTTTGCTTGTAATTTACTAACATTGAGCATAGTAAGACTTGTACAGAAAAGGGAGGTAACTATGTTTCTTACAAGTGTTAGTAATTAGGTCTTGTTGTCACTAATTCTGCTCTTAGAAGAAGATTGATATTTTACCATATCTTATTTTCATCTATTATCAATAGCAATGAGTCTTGGCTCACAACCTGGCATCAACTCTCTTGTCAATGTTCATAGAATTGAATATTTTCCAACATGGCAGAAATCTAACATCTTACCTTTTTTATCGTTGTTCCTTCTTCACCAATAACTGCCGATACAGCATACGAGGGCACTTTTAATTCTATCACAGACTGTCGAGATGATCTGGTTTTGGTTGTAGTGTCATCTTCTTCATCATCTGAAACAGAATTTAATAAAAAAAAAAATGATTTTTCGCAAACGTAATTATGTTCAATCAGATCTTTGAGTCTAACAAAGTTTTTGAAAGCCTCAGATATCAATGGTACTTTGTTAAAGCCATTGAGTTGTCTTTAGTAAAAGCTGAATTTTATATATATATATATATATATATATATATATTAAGCATTTTTTTTTTTGGTTTTTGTTTTGCTAATTTCATTATAATCAGTTTTGTCATCTCCAGTTATGATAAATAATATTTTTTACCTTATCATATATATATTTAAAAATTTTTTTTTTCTTAAATTTTTAAACCTATTTCTATAACTCTGGTGATATGAAAAAGAGAACAGATGATACCATTTGTAAATTAAAAAAATTTCACAAAGTAATATCCAGAAAAAATTCAATAAAAAAAGAAAAGACTAAAAACATCTGTATTGCTTGAATATAATCAAGCAGCACTCCAATGTCAAGCCAAAAGGAAAAAAACAACACCAACAGAGTTACAATTGTTATAAAAACTATTTTTTCTTAAATTAGAAGAGTGCTCAAATGCTGGTCAGCAGAGCAAGATAAAATCTAAAATAAACGTTTTCTAACCTTTTCATGTCAGTCTTATGAGTTTCATTTGATTATTATTATTTGATTTAATAAAAACATATAAAACTTATTAGAGGCATGAGACAGTCATGAGGTGGGGAGAATATATATATATATATATATATATATATATATATATATATATATATATAGGAAGAAATGAGTTGAATCTGACAGAATGTATGTAGAAAAAGTAAAATGGAAGAAAAATATGTTTGGTGGTTTGTTTATTTCCCAACATGTTTCTATTTTGATCTTTTTTTTTTTTAATGCAAAAATATTTTATTAAAATTATTTTAGCATGAGGAATAATTATGATGAATAAATTTTGATTCAATTACAAGTCTTCATCAGGGCTGGTTGGTCTTGCTATGTGAGTATTATAATTATTTCTCATGCTAAAATAATTTTAATAAAATATTTTGCATGAAAAAAAATCAAATAATACCAAAGCCATCCTTGAAGATGGTACTATTTAATCTAGTAGCGATTTAATCTCTTGCTGGGGGGGAGCGTTCTTTGGTTTCTTTGTTTAATGGCATATCAACCTTCATGGGTTATTTAATGCCAAAGCCATCCTTGAAGAAAAACGGTAGCGGTACTATTTAATCTCTTGCTGGGGGGGGGATAAGAGCGTTCTTTGGTGTCTTTGTTTAATGGCATATCAACCTTCGTGGGTTATTTAATGCCAAAATCATCCTTGAAGAAGAACAGTAGCGGTACTATTTAATCTCTTGCTGGATGGGGGGGGATAAGAGTGTTCTTTGGTTTCTTTGTTTAATGACATATCAACGTTCATGGGTTATTTAATGCCAAAGCCATCCTTAAAGAAGAACAGTAGCGGTACTATTTAATCTATAGCTGGGACGATAGGAGCGTTCTTTGGTTTTTTTTGTTTAATGACATATCAACCTCCATGGGGTATTTAATGCCAAAACCATCATTGAAGAAGAACAGTAGCGGTACAATTTAATCTCTAACTGGGGGATAAGAGCATTCTTTGGTTTCTTTGTTTCATGGCATATCAAAATTTGTGAGTTTTTTAAATGGTAAAGCCATCATTGTAGAAGAACATCAGTGATACTATTTAATCCATAGCTGGGACAATAATGAAGTTTATAGCTTTCCGAAGAGTATTAGTCTAAAAGTGAATATACTAAGCAACTGGAGTTTAAACTCACTTTCTATAATGTTGCAGTAAAGCTCACTAGCTATGAGGACTTCCCCAATATATAATTAATCATATTTACCAACCCCTCCGCTCAGGCAGGATATGACACAAGGTCAGTTTTTAAGCGAAGTTTAACAGGTTTTAATTCAGAGTTTTCCTTCTCCTAAACTAGTTGCCTTACCAAGGCTGAAGAACCTAGTCTGCCCTACTATTTACCCATAGCCAGAGGGAGAATAATTGGATTCATACCTTTCCCAAGGGTATTAGTGCCATGTGAAATGTAATTAGTCTCGGCTAGGATTTGAACTTGTGTCACCGTGTCCATTTCCTACGACGATAACCATTACACCACAGGCACCTCAAAATATATTATTAATAATCATAGCAAAATGTTTTTGGAACAGTGTGTTAAAAACTGCTTTTAGAGCAGAGCTGGTTTAAAACTCTATGATACTTCTCCTGTTACTTTGAAATTTAAGTATCAACACGGTCATCAGACATAGGTTTGCAACTATATCTACATACATATACAGAAAGTAATCATGATATCATAGGAAATGGACATGGGGAACCAAGTTCAAATCCTAGACTCAGCTATTTGCATTCCACATGGCATTAAACCCCTAGGAAAGGTATGAATCCAACTATTCTCCTTCCAGCTATGGGTAAATAGTTGAGCAAACAGGGCTCTTTAACCTTGGTATGGCAACCAGTCTAGGAGAAAGAAAACTTTGAATTAAAACCTGTTAAACTCCACTTAAAAATTGACTTTGTGTCACATCCTGCTCATATAAAAGCACTGGGTATATATATATATATATAAGGTATAATTGAAATATCAAAATTGAAGGATGTTTAAATTTTAATGAAGATGTATGTACATGCTGAGCAACTTTTATAATAAAAGGATGATGTCTAGACACCTAGATTACTGTCTAGATATGTGCAGAGGTGAGCACCTTACAATAAAATGGTGATATCTAAATTTCAGTCTTGACATATAAAAACCAATTTGAACAAAAAATTATGAAAATTTTTGGATCAAATTGGTTTTGACAAAACACAGGATGGTGCAAGTGCAGCCAACTAAACAAACCTAGTTCCTTCCTTGCAATCTTTTCTGATTTCCTACATTGAAAATTCACCTCAAGGATAAGAGAATTGAGGTGTGGAGTTTATTCAATTTGATGGCAAAATTTCACTCTATCTTCATGTAGTAGTTTCAGAGGTGTTTTGAAAAATAGAAAGCTTACTGGAATAAGCAGTTTAAGTGCTAAGAAAACTTAATTTGAAGACAGTTAATTTTTCATTCATTGTTTTTTTGTTTTTTCTAGGTAAATATAGCTTCAATCTTGATAGTTTTTGAACAGCCTTCATAAAAAATCAGCCATTTTTGGTCCAATATTGAACAAAAGCTTTTCTGAATCCATTTGATACCAACCTCTAATATGTCTTATCAGCAATCTTTCTGTCAGGTTTTTCCTACTACTACACTTGTTATTTCTTGGGTGCCATTCTAATAACTTCTGGGGGTTTTTTTGTGTTTATGATTTTCCTTGGTTTCTTCATGGGTTATTTAAAGCCAAATCCATCCTTGTAGAAAAGCAGTTGTGGTATGATTTGACTCATACCTGGAGGGATAAGAGGGTTTGTGCTTTTCTCAAAGGCATTTGTCCATAAGTGAAAGTAACAGCTCAACTGGAGCCTGAACTTGCTTGCTTCAAGGCTGCAGTCTAGCATGTTAGCCATTACGCTATGGAGACTCCTCTCTTTTGTTTATGATCAAATGATCAGCCATCACTGATATACCAGTTATTGGTAACTCTGTTACAGTTATGATATTAATGAAAGGCGAGTTTAGCCAGTTGTCATCATTGGAGGAGATGGAATCAAATCCAAAACAAGGTTGTTTACATTTCCCTTCTTACTAATATCCTTGAGAAAGAAATTAAACCTCCTGTTCTCCCTCCAGCTAGAGTAAATAGTAGGGCTGACTGTGTTCTTTAACTATAGTCGAACAACCCATCTAAGAGAAGGAACATTCTGAATTAAACCAGCTTTACTCTTCTTAAAAATTTTCCTTGTGTCACATCCTGTCCATGGTGGAGGCTAAGAGAAGGAACATTCTGAATTAAACCAGCTTTACTCTTCTTAAAAATTTTCCTTGTGTCACATCCTGTCCATGGTTGAGGCTAAGAGAAGGAACATTCTGAATTAAACCAGCTTTAGTCTTCTTAAAAATTATCCTCGCGTTACATCCTGTCCATGGTGGAGGCTAAGAGAAGGAACATTCTGAATTAAACCAGCTTTACTCTTCTTAAAAATTATCCTTGTGTCACATCATGTCCACGGTGGAGGAGTCGGGTAAATGCAGACATTAGTGAATGAAATAAGGAGCTATGGTGGTTCCATCTATCAGTCAAGATCAATACTTCTTCAATGTATAATGTAGAGTTAAGTATTAGATTAATTCTTGTCTTAGTAGAATTGGGAGGAACAAAAAAAAAAGATCCCCAATGCCATTTTTATGTAAGTGTTGGAAAGCAAACATGAAACACTGAAAGGAACCAAATAAACACAGGTGGAAGAACAATAAGAACGATTAAAGGTGAAAGAAAAAAACAAATGTAGAAAGGAAGTCAATAATAAGGAAAAAGACCCAAAACAATGAAAAATGAACATGAAATTATGAGATGAAATGTTTTATTCCTACTTTCTGATCTATTGTTCTCCTTTTATATATAATTCCAAACACCACATAAATTATCGGCCATAAATAATTGGTCTTGAGCTAAACTATGTAACATACACAGTAACAGCCTTAAAAATTCTTTTAATAAAAAGTTAATTTTCTTCTAAATCAAAGATACGAAAAGTTTCTTATTTCTAACGAAACATAAAACAATCAAAATGGATATTATTAAATATTACAGTATCAAGCATAAATAGTAACAGCCTTAACAATTTCACTGGATAATGTTTCACGAGAAATAATAAAATCCTGGTATCTTAGGTTTACACGAAAATTAACTTTTTATGAAAAGAATCGTTAAGACTGTACTTATTTATGGGTGATACTGTCATTCATCATCATGTCGTGCCATCAGTACGGATATCCCTGATCCTCTCTCATCACCCCACCCTATCATCCATTGCTTCCAGCAGGTCTTCAGGATTACATCCTGTATTGGCACAGAGACTATAATACTTAACAATATCCATTTTGATTCTATAATGTTTCACTAGAAATAATAAAATGCTGGTATCTTTGGTTTAGAAGAAAATAAACTCTTTATAAAAAGAATTGTTAAGGTTGAACTTATTTATGTGTGATACTTTATAATGTCCATTTTGATTGTATAATGTTTGACTAGAAATGATAAAATCTTGGTATCTTAGGTTTTGAGGAAAATGAACATTTTTATGAAGAAAATTATGAGTATATCTATTCATTGATGATACCATAATATTTTATGTAGTTCAGCACAAGGCCACTTATATATGAGTGATTCTTATGTCTTTTCCTTTACATTTATACCTATAATAAAATTTAATTCTTAAGGCACAAGAAGAGATTAATGACAATA
>CAUZXS010005144.1:0-57500 GCA_963585895.1 Sepioteuthis lessoniana | reverse complement strand
TTAAACTCCACTTAAAAATTGACCATGTGCCACACCCTGCTTATGTGAAAGGGTTTAGATAAATACATATATTTAATTGTATTTGTTTAGAAGGTTATTGCAATGCAAAATAATTATTTGGGTCTATTGCAATAGCCCTCTAAATATATATTTAAGTTTTATATTCCAAATTTAAAAAAAACAAGTACAGAATATTTTGAGATGTTGTAGTTGTTCAAACTGATGACCATTCTTTTTAAGGCATTTGATGATAACATGAAGAGATGGAATTGCAAGCATTACAAATCGTTTCAAGTGATGTTTGGTTGCGTTCAGTTTTAATTGCTGCCCTCATCTCATTAATTGTTACAGGTTTTCAGCTATAAAGTTAAATGGCTCAATTAGATGCCACAATTGGAACTGTTGGGCATTTTAGGACCCCACATTTCAGGTAAACACCACATAAACTTACCAGGGCTTACTGTGTAGTACGGATTATCAGTATTGGATGTAATTAGACCATTCTTTTCTGAAAACACAGTCAATGGTCAAAATGTGCATAAACTTTTTAAAACACCCTCTGTGTGTGTGTATATATATATATATATATATGTATGTATGATTTGAATATATATCAATAATTTGAATAATGTATATTCAAGCAGAAGTCATTCTCTTATGCATGTTTTGTTAAAAAAAAACACAGGCAAGGTTTTTTTTAACAAATTTTTTTCTATTAATATTTTTTCGTCTTAAATTTGGTTTCAATTGATATAAAACTTGTCCAAAATGTCCTCAAGTGTTTCTAACATCATTGGTCATCTTCAAGGTTATAATCAAGTTGTTATCTTTTTGCTTTCCTTTGAATTCAGTGAAAAATTTAGTATAATGCATGAGATGCCTTCTGTCCAAAGTATAAAGAAATTTTGAATGAGTTATAATTTTTTGATAACATTTTATTCCTCAAACTTTTTACTTGTTGTAACAAAACTGAATATTCCATTCACCCCTAAATAAAGTAGAACCTGTTGACTGCATCTCAGCAAAAGGGTAAGACCTCCCCAATGAGTGTCCTAGATGTGACACTAAAGCGTCTGATAATAAAGCTTTGAGAAATGTGAAGTACCCCTTCATTGGCATTACTTCCAGGTCCACTCTAACCGGGAATGGTAATACCTTCAAGGTCCCATCTATGGGTCAAATAGAACTGTGTAGTACGGATTATCATTTACTATACTTGAATCAATTTAACTGTGGACAAACGTACAAGGTCTGGTTCATTTAAAAATTGTTACCTACAAACTATTCTTTTACAAATCATATATATTTGATATATATATATATATATAAATGGGATTGGGCATTAAGCAACCCACAAGGCATGATACACTGTTAGAATCGTTAACTTCAAAAGTATTAATATAGACACAGTTGGAGGTGCCCGTGGTGTAATGGTTATCAACGTAGGAAATGGACACGGTGACACGAGTTCAAATCCTGGACAAGACTGATTGCATTTCACATAGCACTAATACCCTTGGGAAAGGTATGACTCTCTCCAGCTAAATAGTAGGACAGACTGGGTTCTTCAGCCTTGGTAAGGCAACTAGTCTAGGAGAAGGAAAACTCGGAATTCAAACCTGTAAAACTCCACTTAAAAACTGACCTTGTGTCATATCCTGCCCGAGCGGAGGGGTTGGTAAATAGAATATAAACACACTTCCCTAACCTTTATGCATAAAATAACCCACACAGGTTGACATACCATTAAAACCCATCAACCTACCCAAATAAATCATTTGAATATCAAATTGCAAAACCCAACTAATTTACCAGTGTTTAATTCAATTTACGGGAAAAGAATCTGTAAATTATAAATGCAAACGTATATTTTTAATTCTTGAATTATTTTTGAATGGGAACGATGGATTTGGTGGGGATTTTATTTTGATTGTTATTTACAAAGTTTTGCTTCATCTCGTGCTCTGGCCTAACAGTATCTGTTGTTAAAGTGGTCACCCATCTCAGTACTGAACAGGCTAATCATTGCTTAACTTCAATGATCAATACATTTTTTATTATTATTTACAAAGTTTTGCTTCATCTGGTGCACAGGCCTAACAGTATCTTGTGTTAAAGTGGTCACCCATCTCAGTACTGAACAGGTTAATCATTGCTTAACTTTTATGATCAATACATTTTTTATTGTTATTTACAAAGTTTTGCTTCATCTGGTGCACAGGCCTTAGAATATTTGCAGTTAATATGTGGTCACCCATCTCAGTACTGAACAGGCTAATCATTGCTTCACTGATAAATACATTTTTATTATTATTTACTAAGCTTTATTTTATATTTTGGACATTTTTTTATATAAAATTGAAACCAAATTTAAGAAATCTTCTAAGACAACATGAAAAAATTGTTAGAACCTTGTCTGTGTTTTTTTTTTTTTAATGATACTGGCTTAAAAGATGTGTATAATTATAGACAAGGCAGACAATTTCAATTATAAATTACAAAAAAAAAAGTATTTGTCCAGAATAAGATGCTAATGAAATGTCTGCAGTAATGTATATAAAAATTAAATAGAAATGTAAAACTTACATTCAACACTAAGATAAGACTAAGTTTCAGTCATTATCTTCATTTTTCTTTTTTGTTTTTACTGTATACTTATATTTTAGTCCTCAAATATATATATATATATATATATGTGTATCAGGAATAAGTTGCCATCATTTTTCTCATCGGTGAAGGAAAGAGAAATATAGACTTGTAGCAAACTAAAAGACATGGTTTTTAAAAGAAATATTAAATAAAAAAAACATTTCTATATAATTTTTTTTATACATTACTGCAGACATTTCATCAGTGTCCTATTCTGAACAAACACTTTTTCCAGGAAAAAAAAAAAAAAGATATTTTGGTGAGCTATTTAGACAGATTGTTAACAATACCTGTACCAAGAAAACTGAAAGATTTGACATAGAAACAAATTTAAAAATTTACTTAAGACTAAAAATAAAAATAAGAAATGTGAAACCTCTTTGATGAATAGGTGAAATACGTCTCAGCAATGAAAGAGAAAACAAATCAATATTTTTTCGACTTAATCAATATAGCAAATAACATCATACTTTTAGTGTATCATGAACTTTAGTGTCCAAAAGTTCAGAGAGGAAGTATACGTCGTATATTATCGATCTTGAAAATAAATTTTGTTGAGCCAAGTTCAAATATCCCGCAGAGGTTATTTGCATTCACTTCGTACTAATGCCCATGGAAAAGGCATGAAGCAATTTCTAATCTCCACAGATAAGGGTAAACTGTTTGAACTCTCTAGCCTTGGTAGGTAACCAGTTTAGGAGAAAAATGAACTCTGAATTCAAAATGTAGAACTCCAGCTCCAGGTCCCCAAAAACTCAAATTCATCCACTGAGAATTCAGACATCCCTAAAGTAGTTCTCACTTTAGCAATTCCTGCAACAATAATGGTGCTAAATTCTTGGACACCATTGATGTTATGTAGAGGGGAGACTGGTTGCATGGCCACCTGCTGGTCTTTCACACAAATTTGCCCAAGCCTGCACCAAAATCTGGATGACATGTTGTGGGGATTAATTATAAAGAAATAAAAGGTATACAAGGATTTCGCCTCCTGTCAGAGGCCTCCTGTCAGGAAACTGATACATTTTTTTAAAATCTGTTCCTTTCATTTCTTTTTAATTAATCCCCACACATGGATGGTGTATCTAAAAGTGATTTCAGAAATTAGAATCGCATCCAAAATATTTTTACTGCAGACATCAGGATGAACTCACATCTACACATAATTTGATACTGTTCTTCTTAATGCAATGAAGAGATGCAGTCAGGAATATTGCAAAATACATCTTATTTGATACGTACAGATGTCAAAGGGTTCCTATGAACTTTCTCACCAATTAGTGAAATGGAGTGATGCTCTTTGGAGTATGGAGTATTTAACTTGGAAAAATTGATGTGAGTAAATACCAAAAAGCAAAAAACACTTGTGTTTCTTGACATCTACTGCAGACATTAGGATGTACATTTTTATTATCTTATAAAACTCATATCTTGGTGATATCATAGCGGATTAAAATCATTATTTGAACAATTGAATGTTTGAATATTCATATAAGTTGATAAGTTCTTCTGATGTGAATTTTACATAAATTTGTATAGTGGGTCAGGGATTGTTCCTTTCTATTGGTACAATGTAACCCAGTAAAACCCAGGGCATGATACTTTGAAAGGAGAGGGGTATAGCTAAGTAAACTCTTTTGCTTTAAGTGAAGCATGAATGACCTAATACATCAGAGGAAACATATATATATATATATATATATATATATATATATATATATATATATATATATATATATGCTGCATGTTGCTTGGAGACAAGATGGACATTACCAATTTAAGTTATAGCAACAACAACTGCTCTTAGACTTGCCATGAAGGGAAATATTTACCCTAGCACCCTGACAACTTACGAAGTTATAAGCAAACATATAAAAGTCCAAGGACTATGGCTTGGTATCTTTGTTTTAATGGTATATCAACCTTTGTGGAGTATTTAATGCCTAAGCCATCCTTATAAAAGAACAGTAGTGATACTATTTAATCTATAGCTGGTGGGATAAGGGGGTTCTTTTGTTTCTTTGTTTAATGGCATATCAACCTTCATGGGTTATTTAATGCCAGAGCCATCCTTGTAGAAGAACAGTGGTGAGACTATTTAATCTATAGCTGGGGGAACAAGAGGGTTATTCAGTTTCTTTGTTTAATGGCATATCAACCTTCATGGGTTATTTAATGCCAGAGCCATCCTTGTAAAAGAACAGTGGTGAGACAATATAATCTATAGCTACTGGGGATAAGAGGGTTCTTTGGTTTCTTTGTTTAATGGCATATCAACCTTCATGGGTTATTTAATGCCAAAGCCATCCTTGTAAAAGAACTGTGGTGATACTATTTAACCCAGAGCTGGGGGGGGGGATAAGAGGGTTCTTTGGTTTTCTTTGTTTAATGGCATATCAACCTTCATGGGTTAATGCCAAAGTCATTCTTGTAGAAGAACAGCAGTGATAATATATCTGGTGGGATAAGAGGGTTCATGCCTTTCTCAAAGGCATTAGTCCAAAAGTGAACGTAAGAGCGCAACTCGAGTTTGAACTCTCCTTCTATGATGTTACAGTCCAGACACTATGCCATGGGGCTTCCCCCTATTGACTATGGCAGACACCTGAGCAGGCCAGAGGGTAGAATGGATGAAATGTTGTGACTATATCAACAATCAAGATGAAGATCCTCGTCTAAGTGATTTGGTGAATAAAAATTACAAACACCTGTTTGGTTGTTAATACATCAGGAAAGAGAATGTTTCTTATTGCTGGTACCATGTAACCCAATACAACCAGTCACGTAACATGGAGAGCGGATGGGCACCGCTAAGTCATCTCCATCGCTCTGAGAGATGCAACGAAAATAAACACTTAGCATGATACTCCAACAACCTAATAGGTTATAGGAGAGGAGATGGGCGCCGCCAAATCATCCCCATTGCCTTGAGGGATGCAGTGAAGAAAAATACTCAGTATGGTATGATAACAACCTAATAGGTTATAGGAGAGGAGATGGGCGCCGCCAAATAAACCTCATTGTTTTGAGAGATGCCATGAAAGGAAATATTCAATATGGTGTCCTTGGTGAGGAAATGGCTTTACACAAATGGCCAAATAATAAAAAAAAAAACAGATGGTGGCTTTAATTGCTCTGAAAAATAAATTTAAAAGATTTGGATCATTAATATAAATTTTCTTTCAAAATAATTACAACTATAGATATAATCTTTGAGCTAAGAAGAATGTTGAGATGATGATGAAGACTTATGTTGCATGCAAAAAATGAGAAAAGCTTTTTGGTCGGATGCTTTATGGAAAGAATCAGAAGGTCAGCCATGTTCATGCAAAAATATAGCAAGCAGAAAAAAATTTTTAAAAAAGAGAGAAGCTAAAACAAACAAAAAAAAACAGATGCTTCATTCACAAAAATGCAAAGGTTTTACATTGGATGAAATTCATTGTCAAATATTGACCGCCATGTTTTTTGAAAAAAAATTGAGGTAAGTCAATAAAATTTCTTGTTTTTTTCCCTTGTTTCTTTTCCAAAACGATTTAAAAAATGATATTTTTTTGCGTTCTTTGTTTTTTACCATGTTTTACAAGTGGCCAGTATTCAAGTGGAAATACATAAAATACCCGGCAGGTGGAAATTCGGTTTTGGATATTTCTACATCACTATTGCCACTAAAATGTTGCGGTTTTTTATGTAAATTTTATTATTTTTTAACATATTTTAAATTGTCTTATAAAATGTTATAACCTGTCATTTAACAGATTGTAAAGCAGTTGAATAACAGATGAAAGTTTACATTTTCAGCTATTTTTCAAACCTGAGGATGGTGAGGCAGAAAATCATGGAAGGTTAAAGCTTAATTGAATTAAGAGATTGTCATTTTGTAATCATTGTTTATGATGGGGTGGGAGGAGCTTGAGGGGGGTCAAAAATATTTTTAAAAGTATTTTTCAATTTAATTTTTTTTTCTTAAATTTTTTTTGTTTTTTTTCTTATTGTTTCTCTCTGGCTTTGAGAATGTCGATGGTTTTCTTCCTAATTGACAAACCATTAGATCTTCAAAAATCAACCTATACAAAAGTATTTTGAGAGTGATTGGTTTTAATGTTATGTCAACCCATTTAGGCTTATTTTATGCTTTAAGGTTAGGGAATCACATTCGTTGTATGTTCATATTTACATTTTTTGTGTAGTTGTTTCTTAAGAGGTTTTTGGCACATAGTTATGGGTTATTAAGTATTCCTATCAAATACAAATAATTTGCATATCATTATAAGGTTTCAAGTAATTAATAATAATCCTTGGTAAACAATTATAACTTCAAGTAACTATTCTTTATACAAATAATTTACTATAATATGTTATCAAGTATTCCTATCTAATACAAATAATTTGTAAACAGATTGATTTGACCTACAGATGGGACCCTAACAGGTACTATCATTCTGGGTCAGAGTTGATCTGAGAGTAATGGCAATGAAAGAATATTTCACACTCCACAGATCTCCAGAACTGGAGCCTCACCATCAGATGCAGTTTAGTGTCATGTTGAGGACACCCTCCTCTTTTTAAGGGGAGGGTCTTACCTCTCTACAGAGGATACAGTCAGCATATTCTTAGCCTCACCTACAGGGCAGTCAGGGATTAACAGTTTTGGTGAAAATTGATTCATGCATTCTGAAAATGGTATTTATATTTTTTAAAAATTAATTGGTCCAAAATTTTCAAAAACTCTGAGATGAGCCAAAGTTGACAAAGAATTTGCTCCATGTAAAACAACAGTTAAAAAGGAAAAAAAGATTAGGTGTAGATTTAGCGCCTTCCTGGACAAGCAGCGGCTGGAAATAAAAAGCAAACTAACCTTTTTTCAGTTTCTGACCAACGGACAAAAATCTGTCCATAGTCAGATTCCATCGACGAAGTATGCGTTGTCGAACTGGAACAAAAGAATCAGTTGTGCAAACGATATTCAAGAAATGGTTACAGCACAAACAAGAAGAGTCAAAGAAAGGCAGGGTTACCAATTCCAAACATTTTTTTTTTTGCAAAAAATTCAAAATAAATAAAAAGACATAGAATGAAGAGAAACCAGCAAAATAAAAAATTTAAATCACTATGTAAACAAGATATTGTTTAATATTATCATCTTATTATTATTATTATTATCATTATTATATATATATATATATATATATACACTGTTTAATATCATATCTTATGGTTACTCTCTTTCTATGGATGTACATTGTTTAATATATATATATATATATATATATATATATATATATATATATATATATATATATATATATATCTTTTTTTCTTTTTTTTTTTTCTTTAAAGAAAAAACCAAAGACCGGTTAATTTAGGATTATAAATTTATTTCCATCCTGTTTTTCAGTTTCTGGTGTGAACCAAAAATACGAGGAAAAATATAACAGGACTTCTTCAGATCCAATGGATAAATAAAACAGAATAGACACGTGGGGTGGAGGGGGAGGGAGAAGAGATTAAAGGAGTTACCTCCTCGTTTTAAATAGGTAAATAAAAAAACGGAAATTCAATAAAACGGGGAGGTAACTCCTTAATCTCTTCCCCCTCCCCCTCCCCCTCCCCCTCCGCCCCACGTGTCTATTCTGTTTTATTTATCCATTGGATCTGAAGAAGTCCTGTTATATTTTTCCTTGTATTTTTGGTTCACACCAGAAACTGAAAAACAGGATGGAAATAAATTTATAATCCTAAATTAACCAGTCTTTGGTTTTTTCTTTAAAGAAATATTGCTCTGTAAAAAATTACATTGAGCTCTCCACCAGGAAAATTTAAATGTTCAGCTCCTGAATGATTTTCTTGTCCTGAAGGAATTACTCCCAACTCTGGTTTAACTGGACCGAATAATACCTATATATATATATATATATATAGTTTAATATTATATATATCTTGATCTTAGTGTGAGATTTGGGTACCCAGGTCAAAATCAGCATCGTGTTTTAGGGTGTTGCAATTTTATTTTGTATCATATTTATTATAAGCATCAATTATTCTAATTGATTGAATTTTATGGCACGTCAACCTGTCTAGGGTTATTATATGCCTTGTTTCTTAATATGTTTTTTGTGCATACTTATAGATTAAGTATCCTTATCTAATACAAATAATTTGCACACAGTTGTGTTATTTCAAGTATTCCTATCTAATACTAAAACTTATATTGTTTCAAGTAATTATTTCAATTTTGTTTGCACACAGTTATGTGGTTTCAAGTATTCCGATCAAATGCAAATAATTTTCAGGCAGATCCATTTAATCCACTGCTGGAACTGTTTGTAAATGGCATTTTTAATTTTTAGTCAATCAATACCACTCTGACTTAATTTTAAGAAATCTCAAAATATTTGATAAAAATATTTATAGAAAGATATATCTCTCAGAAAATTAAATCTGTTAAAATGTTTATGCGAAGCTTCATCAAGAGAAGTTAAAAACAAATCAGAGAATATGAAATTTAGTCAAATTTACATTCTTAATTTGACCCTCAGAGAGGGCCCTATCAGGTGCTAATACTCAGGGCCAGAATGGACATGGGAGTGATGGCAATGAAGGAGTATTCTGCATTTTCCAAAGCTCCAGCATTACTGGAGCCTCATCTTCAGATTAATTAGTGTGAGAGGAAGGGAGTTTTACCTCTCTGCAGCCAACTGGGCTAGGAAATTAGTCTGGTTTCAATTAACTCATGATAATAATAATCCTTAATAAATGATTCTAGCATCAAATATTCTTAATATAAATAATTTACACACAGTTATATGGTTTCATATATTCCTATTCAATATTAATAATTTTCAAACAGATCTATTTTACCCATAAATAGGACCTTAACAAGCACTACCACAGTGGGTCAGAGTGGACCTGGGAGTAATGGTAATGCAGGAGTACTCCACACACCCCAGATCTCCAGAACTAGAGGCTCACTATCAGATACAATTTAGTGTCATATGCAAGACACCATATCTACTTGACCCATAAATAGGATTATATCTGCGAGTCAGAGTGAACCTGGGAGTAATGGCAATGAAGGGGAACTAGAGGCTCACCATCAGATACAATTTAGTGTCATACCCAAGACACCATATCTACTTGACCCATAAATGGGATTCTAACTGCGGGTCAGAGTGAACCTGGCAACGAAGGGGTACCCACATACCCCAGCACTCCTCACCACCAGATATAGTTTAGTGTCAGACCCAGGACAACCATTTTTGGAGGAGAGGTCTTACGCAATCTGTATAGGATATAATCAGCGTGTTTTAAGCCGAGGCAATGGTTATTTTGAGTGCCTTGTTGGACAAAGTCTTTTTTCAACTGAATTGTATCAGCCTTCGCTATATTATATAAAACCCTACTATCTAATGCTTCAATTTCGGTCAGGTCTTTTTCTACAGTGCTTATTATTTCTTGGACACCATTCTATTAACCTTTTGTGCCACCTTTCTAGCTGTACTCTGTCCCCTTACACATTTGTTTTTCAATATTTTCTGTAATATCTCACTTTGATTTTTTATCTCTTGAATTATTCTGAGCACTTTTTCTTTTCCTTGATCTCTCTAGCCCAGTCAATTGGCTGTAAAATACACCGACTGCATCTCTGCAGAGGGGTAACCCCTCCACCACCACCAATGAGTGTCCTGGATATATGACACTAAGCAATCTGATGGTGACATTCCAGTGATGCTAGAGCTTTGGGAAATGCAGGGCACCCCTTCAATGCCATCGCTCCCAGGTCCACTCTGGCTTGGAGTGGTAGCACCTGATAGGATCCTATCTATGAGTCAAATAGACCTAAAGTGTGTACTTACGCTAAACTAATTTGTTTGAAAAGAACAGTTTTTACATTTTCTCTACACATGTTTCTGACTTCATAATCGTCTTCAGGTGGCCCCTATTCATTTTGTTATATATATATATATATATATATATATATATATATATATATATATGTATGTATATATATATATATATATATTAGAAAATGTAGGATTTTTCAAAGAAACGAGACAAAATCTCCCGTTTATTGAGAAACACGCAACAAATAAGTTTTCATATGTATAGATCATTAGGAATCATCCATGTTATATGTTATGTAAGAATGTATTTGGTATTATTTTTTTCCGAAAAGACAGTATGAAAGTAAATATGTATAAAATCCGACAGTTCATGCCTTTTCTTATGGTATAAGTGCTATGTGAAATCCAAACAGCTTTGTCCAGAATTTGTACTCCGTTCACAGTGTCTGTTGCCTATGACAGTAATGATTATACCATGAAAACAAGATATATGTATATAGTTGCTGTGTCATTTGCCTTTAGTTTTGTTGTTTTGATTTTTTTAATAGCATATCAGCCTTTGTGGGTTATTTAATGCAATAGCTATCCTTACAGAAGAACAGTAGGGGTACTATTTAACACATAGTTGGGGACCTCCAGTTTGAGTTTTAATTCATTAGCCTGTAACTTATAATGTGTACCTTGCTTATATATATATATATATATATATATATATATATACACACATACACACATAGGAGAGAATAATTATTAATGTATACCTTGCTTCTTTATTTATATATATATATATATATATATATATATATATATAGGAGACAATAACTATCAATGTGTACCTTACTTCTTTATATATATATATATATATATATATATATATATAAAGAAGCAAGGTACACATTGATAATTATTGTCTCCTATGTATGGAGGAAAAGTTAACTAAAGCTTCTTATAATCACCCCAATGAGTTGTTCGGTTGGAGGTCTGAAATATTAAATGCTTGCAGTCATAAAAAAAACCAGGCTCCTTGGCAAACAGAATGTGGGTTTGGGTTTTTTCTTTTTGTTTTTTTTATGCTAATTTTTTATTCTTTCTAGTGGACACTTCAATAATAAAATGTTGTGAAGACCAACTGTCTTTAGTCAGAATTATCCAGAAGATCCATTAGGTGAAACCTGGGTAGGGAGTTTCTTGCTCTTTTAGGTATTGTCTGTCTGTCTGTCTGTCTCTCTCTCTCTCTCTCTCTATATATATATATATAAAACCAATAAGCATCAAATTTGTTCCCAGATTGTATTGTAATTCATTAACTTATGAATTGTAAATTGTAGTTTTTCACTCAGTGGAATACATTTTGTTTGACAACTTTTCTCAGGCTGTTTTCTGTTTTGTTTTTTGATATGTGTGAAAAATTCTGCATGTCACCAATATTTTCTAGAACAATACAATACACGCAGCCTCATGTTTATTATCCTAGAAGATGAAATTGACAACCTGTGTTCAAAACCTGGATGAGACTGTTTGCATTTCACTTCACACTAATTGTACAGCAGACTGGGGTCTTTAACCTTAGTTTGGCAACCAGTCTAGGAGAAGGAAAATTCTAAATTCAAATCCACTGAACAAATTATTGTATTGAATATTATGCAAGAAATTATTAAACTATTAGAGATAGGTAAAGAGATTTGAACAGGCTTCTTTGTCTAATGGCATATCAATTTCCGTGGGTTATTCAATGCCAAAGTCATCCATATGAAAAGAACAGTAGTGGTACTATGTTGCCCATAGCTAGATAGATATAGATAGATACGAACAGACTGAGATAGACATAGTTAGATATAAATGGACTGAGATAGAGAGATAGATATGAAAAGATATGATAAACAGATAGAGACCAAGATAGATATGAACTGACTGACCTTTTACCTGACGTAGGTGAGTACTTCGGCTAGTCAATTATCAGACTTCAGCTGAAATGGTTAATCACGATTCAGAAATTCTCAAACGTGTTCAAAATCAAAATCCAAGTCAGCAGAATCGACAACGTAGGTTATAAAGCCGGGTTTAGGTAGTAGTGATTGTAGTAAGTGCTATTTATGAAGTGTGCTTGTATTTTCAAACTTAATTGAAGGTCACGTCTGGTGCCAGTCAATCAAGGCCACCACACTAACAAACCAACAAACAAAAAACAAAACTGAAGACAGTTTATAAAAAGAGCAAATTAGCAGTTTCTTTGCTCTTTACTTTATAATGGAGTCTGATTTGTTGACATATAAAATAATATGGAGTCTGATTTGTTGACATATAAAACATGTTTCTTGGTTCCTTTCTTCAGCTACCATATTTCCTATTTCAATCATAAACTATTTTTTTAATATTTTTAGAAATAGTTTATGATAACAGTGGTATTATGGTAAGGATTTGTTAGATATATATCAGAACTTACAATCATTACATATCAAAAAGTGCACCGAGAAGTAAAATGGTATTCTATTGATGGAATTCAGTCACAGATATATAGCAGTAAGTAAAGTTGGCAACCATGGTTGAGGGCTACCTGAAAGCTCTCTTTTCAATACCTTGGTGTAGTAGCTATTGAAAAGGGAGCTTTCAGGTGTAGGGGAGGGCGCTACTCTTTTCCCTGGATTGCTCCACTTTACCCTTGAAACATACGTTATAATGCTGAGTGTGAAGCAAGGAGGTATCAAGTATCATTTTTTTGAGTCTTCGGTATGACGCGACCTGGGAATGAACCCTAGTCTCCCAGCCCATTTCTTCTCTAAGAATTAAATTATTTTACCCTAGAAATGCATAGAAAATTATTTTGTGTTGGAAATCATCATAGAAATTTATTGCATATGTAAAAAATGAAATGGGGCAGAAAGATTATGTAAATCTTACAAATTGTCTGTATGCCAAGAAAATCAGTATTTTAACTTTTAGTTTTATCAAGGTTGAACATCTACTTCCTGGTCTTGTATATTAAGGTTTGGTTTTGTTCAGTCTGATTTGGTTTCATAGCATATCAACCATTATCAGTTATTAATGCCAATACTGGCTCATTGTCCTCGTGGATAGAGTGTTCACCAATGGTCTGGGAGACCAGAGTTCAGTCCCAGGTAGGGTCATACCAAAGACTTTAAAAATGGTACTTGATACTTCTTTGCTTAACACTCAGCATTGTAAGGTACGTATCAAGGGTAAAGTGGAGTAATCCAGGGAAAGGAGTTGAACCCTCCCCTACACTTCGGTGCAGTAGCTATTGAAAAGGGAACATTCAGGTCACCCACAACCATAGTCACCAACTTTACTTATATATATATATATATATATATGTATATATATAATTTGTAAATAAAAATCAACAAAGTTAAATCATTCCAAGTGCACAAGCAATTCAACATCAAACATTTGTTTATACTTAGTCAAATGATCAAACAGTTCTATTTCTAACAATTCAATTTAGCATAAATCATTTGTTTGCACTCAGTTTAAATATCAAACAGTTTTATTTGACCCATAGTAGTCTTTCAGGTGCTACCATTCAAGGTAAGAGTGGACCTGGGAGTAATGGCAATGAAGGACTACTCCACATTCCCCAAAGCTCCTGTGTCACGGGAGCCACACCATCAGATTGTTTTGTGTCATATACAGGACACACGTTGGGTGGGGGTCCTACACCTCTACAGAGATGCAGTTGGTGTATTCTACAGCCCCAGCTGACTGGGCTCCTTGTATATTAAATATAAGTGAATCAAATGTTGAATGTTGGACGACAGGACGTGTGCTTTGAGAATGGATTCCGAGAAACACAAAATGTAAAGAGTAAATTTGAATAAAATTTGTTAAATTACCAGTTTACTTGACTACCAATAAAACTTGTACAAAATGATTTTATCCTTAGAACCTATCAAATAACCCTCAAGAGTTGATATGCCATTAGATAAAATAATCTAATTCTTAGAACCTGAGCAGCTCATATTTGCGATGCAACTTAGAAGTACGTCTGTTAAAAAGATGAATGGAAAAGAAAAGAACTAAACAACTAAGAAATTTTGGACATTCTCAGATGAAACAGCTAAGGAATTGGCAGGGGAACTCATGCCACTGGGAAGTCATATTTTTTGTGAGGTTTTTGCTTTTTCTATCTTTAACATTTATTTATAGGTTTTGTTGGTTGTTTGGGTTTATGAAATATCCGCCTTTGTTGGTTTGTTGTATTTTGACCTTCGACCCGGCCAAAAATGCCATTCAAGGTGATGCACCGGAAGGAAGTGATACATTTTAAATGGCAGTTATGAGAGGAAATCGCGTGGGCGGAAATTGGCTAACAAAATGGGACAAGCTAAAATTCCCATGGTACACTCATAGACTGATGCACCGGAAGAGAGTGACCTGTGAACTGCATGACAGTTATTTCCGCTTGATGACGATCAAACATGCCATTCCAAAGATCAAGTAGGCGATTGAGTGGGCGTTGAACTATTATATAACTCAGTCAAGACAGAAGTCAGATCAGTTGGAGACAGAGTTAGAAGATAAGATGTGGTAGGGAAAGCCACGCCAGGCCGAAGGGGCCATTGGGGCCCTGATGAGTTGGGGTCCAGAGAAGTTGCTGATAAGATGTAGCAGATCACCCAGCAGAGTGGGCCTCTGGGCCTCCGATTGAGCAGCCCTGGAGAATGAGAAAGACACAACGCTGACTGCCATAAGAGTGGGGGTCAAAATATTGCAGTTTTGTTCGGTCTCCAGCTCCCTCTCACACGCAAACGTTACAAATAAAGTGAGAGGTACATATTTGTTAAAGAAGTCTTCACTCATCCTTTATCATTGTGTCGTTGTGAATTATTCTGTATGTATATGCATGTGTATATGCATATGAGTATATAACAGGTTATTTAATCCCAAATCCATTTTCATACAAATAATCAGTTCTATTTCAAAAAATTCAGTTTAAATGTAAGTACACAGTTTAATTGTCAAAAACATTTCTATTTCAAGCTATTTAGTTTATTCAAACAGTTCTAATTCAGCCCATTCATTTCAGTATAAGTATAAATTTGGTTTATGCAGTTAAATGTCAAAACAGTTCTATATTAAACAATTCACTTTAGTATAAGTACAGTTTCAATGTCAAAAACAGTTCCATTTCAAACAATTCAGTTTATCATAATTACACAGTTTGATTGTCAAAACATTTCTATTTCAAACTATTCACTTTAGTCAAACAGTTCTAATTCAAATAATTCAGTTTAGCATAAGTATGCCATTAGTTCTATTTAACCCATAGATAGGGCCCTATCAGATGCTACTATTCCGGACCAGAGTGGACCTGGGAGAAATGGCAATGAAGGGGTGCTCTGCATTCCCCAAAGCTCCAGCATCACTGGAACCTAACCATCAGATTGTTTAGTATCATATCCAGGACACTCGTTGAAGTGGGTCTTACTGCTCTGCAGAAGTGCAGTTGGTATATTCTACAGCCCCAGCAGACAGGGCAAATTTATAGGTTTTCTGTAATTATGAGGGTGAGACCCCCCCCATGGTGTAATGGCTAAAATGCTGCGTTGTGGCCTTGAAGTAAGTGAGTATGAATTTCTGTCACAATGGACTAATGCCCCTTTGGGAAAAGTATAAACTTCTTTATCCTCCCAGTCATTGGTTAAATAGTACTATTGTTATTCTACAAGGATGACTTTGGCATTAAATAACCCTTGAAACTTGATCTTCCATTAAACAAGGAAACTTATTTTCAGACTTGATCTATGTTTTAAAAACTGATTGTAATGAAACATTGAAAAATACAAATGGTTATGATTCCAATCAAACATTTCTGAATTAATCAAATTTTGGCATTAGATAACTTATAAGGGGTTGGTATGCCATTAAATAAACCAAATCATTACAACAATTGACACATAGAACTTCTTTTTTTGTTTTAAATTCAGCTTTAAATAATGAAAAATAGGTTGGTATGCGATTAAATAAACAAAACCATTACACCAGTTGACACATGAAAAAGATTTTTTTGAATAACCGAAAACAGGCTGGTATGCCATTAAATAAACCAAATCATTTCCCAATTTGAGGTGGGAACCACCTTTATTCTCCCAGCAACGGGTTAGATAGTACTACTACTGTTGTTCTATAAGGATGTCGTTGCCATTAAATAACCCACAAAGGTTGATATGCCATCAAACTAAGAAACCAAAGAAAAAGAACAACTGTAGTTATAATCTTGATCTACTTTTTTATTCATTCATCTTTTTAACAACACTTCCAATTCAGAATGGTCAATTATATTAATACAATAATAGTCACTTGATATAAACTCTAATTACAATTTAGGAAGAGTCTATTTATAGAGAAGTGAGGAGGGAAGGTTTCACAATGAAACCTTATCATTATTCCTAGTCAATATGCTTAAACGTTTTCTGAATAGCATATCAACCATTGTAGGTTATTTAATGCCAAATTCTGTTTATACATATATATTGAATAAATATGATTTGGTCAGGTTGGGTTTTATGGCATATCAAACATTGTAGGTTATTTAATGCCAAATCCTCTTTATACATATATATATTAAATATATATGATTTGGTTGGGTTTTATGGCATATCAACCATTGTAGTTTATTTAATGCCAAATACTCTTTATACATATATATATTAAATATATATGATTTGGTTTGGTTGGGTTTTATGGCATATCAAACATTGTAGGTTAATTCCAAATCCTCTTTATACATATATATTAAATTTATATGATTTGTAAACAAATCAACAAAGTTAGATAGTTCCAAGTATTGCTATGTATCACTAACAATTCAATTCAACATCAATCATTTGTTTACACACAGTTAAATGATCAAACAGTTTAATTTCAATAGCATAATTCATTTGTTTGTACTCAGTTTAAATGTCAAACTGTTCTATTTGACCAATAGATTGGAACCTATCAGGTGTTACCAGGGTGGACCTGGGAGTGATAGCAACGAAGGGATACTCTGTATTCCCCAAAGCTCCAGCATGAGTAGAGCTACACCATCACATTGTTAATACCATATTCAGGACACTCATTAGGGGTGGGGTCTTATTCCTCTGCAGTATTACACAGTTATATGGTATCAAGTATTCTGATCTGATACAAATAATTTGCACACAATTGCATGGTTTCAAGTATTCCTATCTAATACTAATAATTATATGGTTTCAAGTATTCCTATCTAATACAAATAATTATATGGTTTCAAGTATTCCTATCTAATACTAATAATTATATGGTTTCAAGTATTCCGATCTAATACTAATAATTACATGGTTTCAAGTATTCCGATCTAATACAAATAATTATATAGTTTCAAGTATTCCTATCTAATACAAATAATTATATGGTTTCAAGTATTCCTATCTAATACTAATAATTATATGGTTTCAAGTATTCCTATCTAATACAAATAATTATATGGTTTCAAGTATTCCGATCTAATACAAATAACTATATGGTTTCAAGTATTCCTATCTAATACTAATAATTATATGGTTTCAAGTATTCCGATCTAATACAAATAATTATATAGTTTCAAGTAATCATTTCTATTTTAAACTAATAATTTGTTTACACACAGTTATATGGCTCCAAGTTATAATAATAATCCTAAGTAAGCAATTATAGCTTCAAGTAAGCATTCGTAATACAAATAATTTACATTTACATACTATCAAGTATTTCTATGAAATACAAATAATTTTGAACAAATTTATTTGATCCATATATATAACCCTAACTGGTACTACTGCTCAAAGTCAGAGTGAACCTGTGCGTTATGGTAATGAATCGGTACACCACAATCCTCAGATTCTCAGAACTGGTGTGTCACCACTGGATGCAATTTAGAATAATCCCGACTGATCATAGTTGAGGGTGACCTGAAGGCTCCCTTTTCAATAGCTACTACACTAAGGTGTAAGGGAGGGCACTACTCCTTTTTCTGGATTGTTCCACTTACCCTTCATCTGTACCTTATAATGCTGAGTGTTAAGCAAGGAGGTATCAAATACCATTTTTTGACACCTATGGTATGGCTTGATCTAGGACTGAACCCAGGTTTCCCAGACCATTGATAAAAACTCTAACCATTATACCAATGGACCAGAATAAAAGAAACACTGATCAGAATTAAAATCAGTAAGAAATGGGAAAATGAAACAATATAAAATTATTTTTATCATTAAGACTATTGTCTTCATCTTTATTGTTATTTCCACAACGTTTTGGCCGATATGTCCTCCAGCCTTCTTCAGGTGTTTGTCGAACTCAGGAACCATGGATTCAATAAAGGACGTAGTTCGAAGTTCCATGAAGGTTCCTGAGTTCGACAAATACCTGAAGATGGCCAGAAGACTTATTGGCCGAAACATTGTGGAAATAGCAATAAAGATGAAAACCCTTAATGATAAAATCATCAAGCTTCATCTCAGAAATTTAGACAACTAATATAAAATTATGTTAATCTGCCTTTCATGTTCCAGGTAATTCATCATATCCTAACTGAATGAAAAAAAAAAACAATTTTAGAGTTTCTATTAGTGATAGATTAAGACAAATAATTGTTACTAAGCTACTAACAATAAATACTTAAGCCCTCTCCAATTAACTGTTAATAATCAACTGACTCAATAAGTAATTATGAGGAAGGGATGAAACAACTAATTGAAGCAGAACAAAGAAACTTGCTTTACTCATGGTAGAAAGTAGGTAAATATAGATGCGAAACATAAAAAAAAACAAAAAAAAATATTTTGTCAAGCTGATATATACACATTTATAAGTTAAAATTTTGTTGTGGTCAATGCTTTGATTCTGAACAATAAATCATTCATTCATAATGTCTTGAGCACCAGTTTTCTGAATTCAATAAATAAGGATAATACTTAATTCAACACTATTAATACAAGGTGTAAAGGCAAGAGAAATAAGATGAAAGAAATACTAGTCAAAAATTAATAATAATTGACAATGCTTCATCTAAGAAATTCATACAACTTAACACTATTACTATGAGGTGTAAAAGCAAGAGAAATAAGATGAAAGAAATACAAGTGAAAAATTAATAATAATTGACAATGTTTCATCTAAGAAATTCACACAACTTAACACTATTACTACGAGGTGTAAAAGCAAGAGAAATAAGATGAAAGAAATACTAGTCAAAAATGAATAATAATTGACAATGCTTGATCTAAGAAATTCACACAATCTAACACTATTACTACGAGGTGTAAAAGCAAGAGAAATAAGATGAAAGAAATACTAGTCAAAAATTAATAATAATTCACAATGCTTCATCTAAGAAATTCACCCAACTTAACACTATTACTACGAGGTGTAAAAGCAAGAGAAATAAGATGAAAGAAATACTTGTCAAAAATTAATAATAATTCACAATGCTTCATCTAAGAAATTTACCCAACTTAACACTATTACTACGAGGTGTAAAAGCAAGAGAAATAAGATGAAAGAAATACTTGTCAAAAATTAATAATAATTGACAATGTTTCATCTAAGAAATTCACACAACTTAACACTATTACTACGAGGTGTAAAAGCAAGAGAAATAAGACGAAAGAAATACTAGTCAAAAATGAATAATAATTGAGAATGCTTCATCTAAGAAATTCACGCAACACTATTACAACTAGCTGTAAAACTAAAAGAAATAAGATGGAAGAAATACAAGTCAAAAATTCCTATTTTATAATAATAATAATCATAAGTTTGCATACAGTTATATGGTTTTAATCATTCCTATCCAAAATTGATAATTTTTAAACTAATTCATGAGACCCTAACAAGTATAACCACCTTGGATCAGAGTGGACCTGGGAGTAATAGCGATGACAGGGAGGACATGACACAAGGTCTATTTTTAAGCAGAGTAAAATTGGTTTGAATTCAGAGTTTTCCTAACCAAGGCAAAAGAACCCATCCTTCCTATAGATGATATTTTGATTTTTATTAATCTTTAGAAACAGACTTTCTTACTACGTTATAATTCTAACTTCCTTAGGAAAATTGTAAACACCCCAGCAACCTTTTTTATAGGTGATAAAACATACATTCTTTCTCAGACTTTTAGAACATGCGAAAATCAAAGAGAAGTTAGATCCTGTTTAATATTACAAAGAGTGATAAGTACTTTTCACCTTTTGAATCAAGTGTTTACATCATATATGTAGCAAGAAAGTCAAACACTTTGGTAAGTATACATATTAAGGGTGTGGTTGATAAACGAAGACAGCTGACCCTGCCTTGTTTGTTAGAGAGTTGAGTACTTTCCACCCTTGCCTGACAGAATCATCTGACCAGACAGGTAGTTTTTCAAGCTCTAAACCAAGCTAAAATAGACACAAGGTCATTTTTTAATGTGGGATGTCATGCTGGAAGCAAGCCCCCCATAGGGGTGGGTTTAAAAATTGCTTAAAAATGCAATCAGTATTCACCTTGGGGAATAAACTGTTGTGGCCCCGGAAAGGGTCACTAATGAAAACGCAAACACGGATATTAGAGAACAGATTATATTACACAAGAAAGATAAAGTCACATAGAAAAGGTAAGAAGTCTCGTACTGTTTGTATAACACCGATAGTGATCTGCCTCTGGCAGTGAAATCTCTAGTACTAATAATGGTGAGAAGAGTCCATTATGGTGATATGGGTAAGGCTCCCACAACATAAACCCAGCCCTTACTCCTTTTAGGTGAGAGAGCAGGTGCTGCTTGGAGAGTGAGGCTCCCGAGAATCCAGCCATTAGCTTTATTCCAACATTTGGCACAGGAGGTGTATTGTTTAACCTGTGTCAGCTGACCTGGCAAGGTATCGCTAAGAAATAAATCCTTCAAAGTGTCAGATTAGTAGGATTGAAGGGGCTTACAATACATTGACTATATCCTCTACAGAAGGATGTGTGCTGGGTATGTCACTAAATTGCATTTGGTATCAAGGTTCTGTTCAGCATGAATGGAAATTCTCTAAGATTATCATTAATTTCCAAACTGTACTGGAAATTACTTTATTCTCCCCTTTAAATGTATTGGCCAGGTAAAATTTACAATGATGTTTTATTACATATACATATAAGTAAAGTTGGCGACCTTTATCGAGGGTGACCCAAAGGTTCCCTTTTTATTAGCTACTACACTGAGATGTAGAGGAGGGTGCTATTCCTTTCTCTGGATTGCTCCACTTTACCTTTCATCTTTACCTTATAATTCTGAGTGTTAAGCAAGGAAGCATCAAGTACCATTTTTTGAGTTGTTGGTATGACTCAAAGGGTACATTTTTTACAAGACGTGTTCCAAATGACCACCAGGTCTCCCAGACCATTGATGAACACTCTAGCCAATGGGCCAATACACAAGGTACACATTGCTACCTAATAAGGGGGGAATCCTTGAGGCCAACATGCTAGACTGTGACATAATAGTAACAAGTTCCAACTTGAGTCACATCATTATGTTCAATTTAGGGGAAAGGCATGAAACCCCTTATCTTCCCAGCTATTGGTTAGATAGTTTCACTGTTCTTCTTTAGGGTGTCTCAATATACATGGGACCCGTGTCACAGTTAATACCTCTACTAATAATAATGTTGTCTTCTTTTTTGTTTCAGATTTTAAAATAGTATACTTTTACAACTATTAATCCTCAATCACATTGCCTTTGTAGTCACTGTTTATTTGGAGACAAAATCATTCAAAAATGTCTCAAAATAGACACAAACCATTAATATGATAATGATTTATTACTAAGACAAGAAACTAAAAAAAAGATTGCATGTCCTGGAAGCTGATATAATAACTATTAATAAAAACATTCATTTGATGAAAGGATGCATTTTTTACAAGACATCTTCCAAATGACCCCCGTTGCACTTGTCTCAGTAATAAATCATTATCATATAGATGGGTTGCATCTATTTTGAGACACCCTGTACAGGATGGGTTTGGCATTAAATAACCCACAGAGACTGATATGCTATTAAACAAAGAAGCTGAAACTAAAACCATACACAATAAAAATTATTCCGTATAAAATTTAAAATATCATTACTTATTAAGTTTCCTATATTTATTTCTGTTCTATTCTAAAAGGAGACTTGATTAATTTATGTCCAGTGGAATGAACATTTGAAACTTGTAAACAGACATTTTCCTTTGAAAATCTGACTGGCAAATTTCAATTTGCTGCAATCTCCTTGCTCAATAAAATATGACACTTCCCCCACTAAAAATATGGTAAAAATCTGAGTAAAGACTTTAGTTAGGCAGGACATGTTGCATTCAGCTGCTGCTGATTTAGTAAAAGAGAGCTTGAACCAATATTTATAGTATTTTTTGATATTTTCAGTGAATGTTTTATTTTCCCATTTTGTTTCACTTGAATATATATAGATATTGAATGAAAATATTAACGTTTCTATTTGGCGGAGGAGGACTCCCCATGGTGTAACAGCTAAAGTACTGGAATGCTGCTTTGAAGTAAGCAAGTTCAAATTCCAGTCATTGTATTATGTTCACTTTCAGACTTATACCTTTGGGAAAGGTATGAAAAGCTGTGGTCAAATGAATCGAGCACTCTGGTATCCAGTAAGGTATTAAATGTAAACAAATGAACGCTACAACTTTATACCTTATAATTCCCTGGCTAATGTGGTACACTTGTTGGCCGAGCGGTATAATACTCATGTAAAGTTGGGCAGGTTTTGATCCCAGCTTCAAGCGTCCTACATGTCTAGCCACACTGAAGAGTTGTGATACAACGAAACAATCTGTCTGTAGATGACAATATATATTATAATATATATAATTATGTATATTATATATATATTAAATATATATACATTATGTATATATATTAAATATATATATTTGTTGATTATATATATATATTAAATAGTATTATTTGCTGATCATTTGTGGATTAAATAGTATCATTTGCAAAGATGGCTTTGGCATTAAATAACCCAGGAAGATTGATATGCTATTAAATCAAGAAATTGAAATCAAATATTTCTATTTGGAATTTCAAATTACTTATTATAATTCATATATTATAATGTTATAAACTTTATATTATCTAGATATATTTATATTATAATGGTATAAACTTTATATTATCTACATATATTTATATTATAATGTTATTAAATTTTTGAATTTGTAAAATTTTGTTTCAAAAGTTATGCTTAGGGATTAATTGTAAATTAATTTATTGTAAATAAAACTACTCAACAAAAAAACACTTAACATTTAATAGCCGATGAGATGCATTTAATCTAATCTTTGTAATTAAAGATTAAATTAAATACATCACATTAATCATCTTTAATTCTACTGGCAAGACCATAACAGTATTATTTGCTTAATCAGTAAATTTCTCAGGACACACCACAGAGATACACTCAGTGACATATATATATTTGCTGAAATCTTCTTCCAAATAAAATGATATGACACTTCCCATCAAAATTTGGGTAATGATTTTAGTAAGTGAGTACACATTGCATTTAGCTGCTGATGATTTGGTGAAAGAGAGAGCCAATATGCTTAGCTTCTTTTGAGATTTTTGCCTGCAGTTAATATCTTATCTATTTCCTTAGGAGCTGCAGGACCCTAATTGGAAACATTTTTGGCAAGACTTCAGTATTTAGATTGGTAATTGAATAATCATGATAAAAATTAAAGCCAAGATGAAAAGAAGACAATAGATGTTGAATATCTCATATATTTAGGTGCTATGAAGCACAATTGGAATCATTTTTGCAAGGTCCTAGAATCACAACCTAGGTCAATGAAATCTTAAAGATATAAATAAAGTTTATTATAGACTTGATTTCTTTGCATTGCAGTGTGCAATGGAAAGATCCATGCTGGGAATATCATTGCATAAGCATATCCAAAGTAAATTAATTCAGGAGTGGAATGGAGTGAAGGATGTGATCATGGCACACCCAAAGTAGAAATTCCACTGTGCTGGACACACTGCAAGGTTCACAGACGAGTGGGCAGTTGATGATTGGTATCCGAGAGACTGGAAATGATCCTTTGGAAAGACCTCCACAATGATGGAAAGATGAAATTCTCCAGCAAATCAGGCCAGTATGGAGAAAAAGAACACGAATGAAATAGAAGCACACTGTGGCCAGCAATGTGAAAAGAATCAGATGACCCAAGAAATAAAGGTTTTATGATATATATATATATATTCCAGCTATGAGTAAAGTAGTTGAGTAGATTGGGTTCTCGGTGGAGCAACCACTCTAGAAGGAAAAACTCTGAATTCAAAACCCCTGAGGAATCTTGTTCAAGAGAATCTGTGGCACATTGGTACACCATTCTTTTGTTATCAGCTTATTCAAGAAGTATGACTGGTTCTACATGAATCTTCACCACTATAAACAAATCTCCTGAATAGGCAGTACGACAGTTTATATCTTTAACTGAACTGTTGGGTCCTCCTACATCAATATTAATTGAAGTGTCCATCATATATATATATTTACCTAACCCACTGCAAAAATTGATGTGATACAAGGTCATTTTTTAAGTAGTGTTTAACAGGTTTGAATTTAAAGTTTTCCTTCTCCTAGCCTAGTTGCCATTCCAAGGTCAAAGTGCCCAGTCTGCCCTACTATTACTACTCATAGCTGGGGAAGGAGAATAGTTAGATTCATACTATTCCCAAGGGTGTTAGCGTTATGTAAAATGGAAACAGCCTCGTGCAGGATTTGAAATTGGGTCACCATATCCATTTCCTACAATGGTACCATTACACCATGAATGCCTGCACACATATATATATATATATATATATATATACATATAATTACTAATTTACTATATACCAGCATTCACGGCGACAAAGAAAAAGAAAAAATAACCTGCCAGAATTCAGAGATAACTAATCTCGAATCACTGCCTGGGGAAAAAAGAAAAAAATTATCGGGAGAAAAAAAGAAGAAAAGGCCAACTTCGTCACACCAGTTGAAAAAATTCAAGAGGTATGCAATCAGTTGGTCAAAAGAACAAACCCCCCCCCCCGCAAAATGCTGCAATGCTACAATTACAAAAAGTGTTCAATACTAAATAGAGCCAATTACAAGAATTAAATTGCGAGTCGGGACTATCCTACTACAGTTTCGCCTAAAACCGCTCCTCAGGGTACCTAGCACCGGTGTTAGGTACCCTGAGGAGCCATTTTAGGCAAAACTGTAGTAGGATAGTCCTGACTTGCGATTTAATTTTTATATATATATATAAATATATATTTTACACACACACACACACACACATGTAATTTTGTCATATATCATATCCAATACATTTATCATATATATTCATATAAATACATATATGTGTGTGTGAGTGTGCGTACACGCACACTCACACACACATATATGTATTTATATGAATATATATGATAAATGTATTGGATATGATATATGACAAAATTACATGTGTGTGTGTGTGTGTGTGTGTAAAATATGACATATGCATAGCTTTCCAAAAGTTACTTTGGGGTTTAAACATTTCCACAAAATCAAAAATAAAGAATATATAATGATAGAATTTTTATCTTTTGATTTCTATTCTTTCAAAATTTTCTTTGAAGATAAAAATAATTGTAAAATAATCAAGAAACAGAAATATTTAATTTCTAAATCCCCAATGTAGCTTTTTGAATGCACTATATATATATATATATATATACACACACACACATACACATACAAGATAGTGGTGATATATTCTTAGCAATTTGATATAATTCAATGATTTTGAATCCATGAAATTTAAACACTTTTTGAAGAAGAAAAAAAAACTGCTTGTTTTCCACTGGAGTTATTTTCATTGTTGAGTTGTATTTACATCTCAGGAGTGAAGCCAGTGTGACTCAATTCTGTTGGACTAATAAACAACATTCTTTTCTGTCTATGAGAAGGCCTATGAAATGAAAATTTCCTCCTTCAAGTCCCATCTAAATCCCTGGAGTTCTGCCAGAATCCAGCCTTCAAATAAACTTTTCCAGGTCCAGTCTATATTTACAATGAAACCTTATAGTCGTCTTGCAAGATAACACAGATTACCACAACTAAATATAATGTGCACTTGTCTAGCAAACAATAAATGAACTCCAAGTCTGAATTTAAAAATTGCATATCGTGATCTATTTAAGGAATTAGCTAATGTGCAGAGTAGTAATACCAAAAATAGTTAGTAGCCGCATTTCATTAACTGTACTTGTTAGTATTTTTAACCTTGATATTTTATAATTATATTTCGGTCAGTGTGTTCAGCAAATTTCCACGGTGTCTCTAATACTGTGAGATTGTCATGCAACCTATTCAGACTAATATCTTCATCCTTGTTGTTTTTATCTCTATATTTTGGCTTATGTTTTTTTTTCAGCCTTCCTCATATCTTAAAATTCTAAGACGAACCATTATATTTATTCTACAACCTATTCAAACAAATATCTTCATCCTTGGGCACCTCGGGTGGTGTAATGGTTAGCAAGGTAGACTAGCAAACCTACACGAGTGAGTTCGATTCTCATTAGGTGCCCAATTCATGCGGCCTTGTGCTACATCTAAGCAAAAAGCTTAGTGAATTACCAAATATCTTCATCCTTGTTGTTTTTTATCACTATGTTTGAACCTATGTGTACTTAAATCTACCTTATTGACGGAAACAGAAAAATCTAGTATCTCCAATGTTGGGCTAAGATCATGGTATAACTAAATATATATATATTATATATATCATAAATTATATATACATATATATATGTACATATATTTGAGTACTGTCATTCATGACAGGTAATCTAATTGATTAAAAAAAAAAATTTAATCATTTCAAGAAAATTCATATCATTGCAAGTATAAAGTAAGTAAAGGTGGCGACCATAGTCGAGGGTGACCCGAAGGCTCCCTTTTCGATAGCTACTACACCAAGGTGTAGGGGAGGGCGCTACTCCTTTCCGTGGATTGCTCCACTTTACCCTTGATCCTTACTTTATAATGCTGAGTGTTAAGCAAGGTATCCTCAAGTACCATTTTTTGAGTCTTTGGTATGACTTGACCTGGGATTGAACCCAGGTCTCCCAAACCATTGGCGAACACTCTACCCACTAGGCCAATAAATCACACTTATCCACTCACAGCAACCATTACTGATATAATTTTGCAGTTCTGTTTTCAGAGAAGGCTGATTTTTTTTTTGTTGTTGAAACAGACACTCTGTAGTCTGATGACAACATAATTCCTAAAAATGTAAATGTCAGATGGGACAGATGGATTCTTCCTGTTTGCTAACCATTTCTGACAAAGACCGTTTCTTAGAATAAGCTGTCTCCATTTTTTTTCTTTCCTACCTTCTATTTGTAAATGGCTTTTTGATTGGTTATATGATGTTAGATGGAACTTGATTGTTCCTGGAAAATGCAAGTGAAAGTAATAGAATTCCAGACTCCACTTTAGGTTTATTTCAAATCCTTGATATAAAATTTTTTCTTCTTTTTTTCTGGTGTCTTTCAAAGCAATTATAACACATTTAAAAAAAAATTCTGATTGATTGATTGATTTTTGTTAATTTTAGTTTTATTTATTTGGATTAATTTCATTAATATTAGATATGAATTTTGGAAACATTTTATAATTCCTATTTTATTTGTATTAAGATATATAAAGTTGGCGACCTTACTCAAGGGTGACCTGAAGGCTCCCTTTTCAATAGCTACTACATAAAGGTATTGGGGAGGGTGCTACTCTTTTCCCTGGATTGCACCACTTTACTCTTGATCCACACCTTATAATGCTGAGTGTTAAGCAAGGTGGCAGCAAGTACCATTTTTTGAATCTTTGGTATGACTCAACCTGGGATTGAACCCTGCTCTCCCAGACCATTAGCAGACACTCTACTCATTAGGCCAATGTCTTAATATATATATATATCTAATAGCATTTATTTATTATATATATATATATATATATGTGAGTGTGAGTGGAGGCATTTGTGGTGTACTGGTTACCATCATAGAAAATGGACAGAGCAAGCAGAGTTGAAATCCTGGAAGAAGTTGTTTGCATTCCACATAGCATTAATACCCTTGGGAAAGCAATGAATTCAACTATTTTTCACTCAGCAATAAGTAAATAGTAGGGCAGACTGTGCTCTTGGATTTTCATATGACAACCAATCTAGAAGGAAAATTCTGAATTGAAACATTGTGTCAAATTTTGATCATGTGGAAATGTTGGATAATTATATATAAGTGAGGATAGAGTAGATGTTGAGTCAATAGAGCTTGGTAACTGTCAGTTTCTCACTTATATGTTCATCAGACTTATATATATATATATATATATATATATATATATATATATGCACATACATGATAAAATTTTCAAATCACATTAAAACCATTGATAAAAAAACTAACTGAAACCTCATTAAAGTCACTGATAAAAACAAATTAAAACTGCAAATAAAAAGAAATTAAAACCTTATTAAAAACACAAATAAAAATAAACTAGAACCCCATTAAAACCATTGATGAAAACAAATTGAAACCCCATTAAAACCACTAATAAAAATTAATTAAAACCCTTTAAATACTGTTGTGTGAGGCATGATGGGAAGGGAGATCTAGTTTATACTGTGTGTTTATTTACATTGTTCTGCTCATTATGTTTGTTTATTTTTTATGTTTAATTTATCATTTCCTTGTCTTTTGTTTTCTTATTATTTTCTATTTATTTTTTTAAATGTATATACTCATTTGTTATTTTAATCCATTAATTTAATTTTATTGGTAGGTTATTATCTTATGGCATATCAACCTTGTGGATTATTTATAAACATGATTTGTAAGTGAATAGTTTTTAAGTAACTATGTTTTAAATGAGTTGTTACATCTCATTTGTTTGCAGACAATTAAATGGTTTCAAGTATTCCTATCTAAGACTGATAATTTTATTTGATATTAATTTGTTTGCATACAGTTGAATGGTTTCAAGTATTGCTATTTAACATTAGTAATTCTATTTATCAATTATTTGTATGTAATATGGATCATTTTCACACAGCAAATAACTAATAATATTGTATAGCCAATGTAGGAACATAACGCTTTTGTTCATAAAGATATAACTCTCTTCATTATTACTACAAAAGGGTTGAAATGGCTGGATGTGACAGAGAGACATAAAGATGGATGGAGGACTACTATCATTGACATTGTGTTGGGGACAGACATTCAGAACCTAACTTCTGCTTCTCAGCCAAGGGCTGCCATCCCCTGGCTGATGTCTACTCACTGGCTGCTTTCCAAATCTGACTGAATCTTTTGTTATTATATAATATTCTCAACACCCATGTATTTTTCCTTCTGGTTCTCAATTCACATGATTTGTTTACACAGGTATGATATCCTGTTTTCGAAATCCCAAATTAATCAGTCGCTCATGGTCTATATGTAACAATAAAAAAACTTAGTAAATAGGACCATAGATGGGACCCAAACAAGTACTACCATGCTGGGTTAGAGTGGACCTGGAAGTAATGGCAATGAAGGAGTACTTTATATTCCTCAAAGCTCCAGGACTGGGGCATCACCATCAGATACAATTCAGTATCATACCCAGGACAATCATTGGGGGTGACAGGTAGCCCTTCCAAAGAGATGCATTCAGTGTATTCTACAACCCCTGTCAATAGAGTCGTTATTTATTTGTTTATTAGTCTTTTGAGTCATTAGTTTTCATGTGTCTTAGAAGGAATTTGTTTTCATATCTCCATTTAGATATAATCTCTGATGATTTATTTAGAAGAGTTTTTTGTTCCATGAAGGTGATTATGGCTATTTTTTCTTCTAGGCAAAGAGTACAGTGCTTTCAGATGTTATTGTAAGATGGTCCTACTTTTGTTTTATATATATATATATATATATATACAAGGTTTCAGAGGATGATTTATTGTTGAATTATTTGCCAAGGTCAACATATCGGTTTTACCTGAAACCATCACTGGGACATTCAAATATTTGATGCTGTAACTTATGAATTATATTTAATTGTATTTTTTCATTTTTTAAATGAAATTAAGAAATGAGAAACTTTTTAACATTCTATTCCCGTTAATGACATAATTAGTGTTTGAAATTCATTTTAAAAACATCACATACTTCCTTAGAAATATATACATATATATAACTATTTATTCTACCTTTCTTTGTTCTTTTTCCTTATCTTTTTCTTCACTTTTTTTATCTTTTTTTCTTCTTTATTATAGAGCTGTTTGTGGTAATCCAAGTGGAAGGAGAGATTTCGCTAATATCACACCTCATGGTCCTGATGATGATTCAGTAGAACTGAAACGCTATAGGGTCGACTTCTCAATAAATCTCTCCTACCACTTGGATTACCTTGTTATCAATTTTTCTACATATTGTTGGATTACAATCCTTTATTTACTTTCATAGAGCTATTTGTAATTTTGGAAGAATTATGCCTTAAAGTGTTATTGAGAAAATATTAAAAGTGGGGATATATATATATATATATATATATATATATATATATATATATATATATATATATATATTGTCATCCACAGACAGACTGTTTCATTCTATCAGAACTCTTCAGTGTAGCTAGACACATAGGATGCTCGAAGCCGGGATTGAAACCCATCCAACTTTACATTAGACTAAGTCTTAGACCACTCAGCCAACAAGTGTACCACGTTTGGGTAAGGGAATTGTTAAGGTATTTATGTAGCAACAGCAGCAGCCATTTGTTTTACATTTTTATACCCTATCAGCTACCAGAGTGCTCAATTCTTTCGAAGAGCTTTGCATTATATATATATATATATATATATATATATTCTACCTCTATTTTTCCTTCATCTTTTCTCTTCTTTGTTATATAGCTGTTTGTAATTTTGGAAGAATTATGATAAGAAGTGTTATTGAAAAAACATTAACAGTGATTATATATATATATATATATATATATGATTTCTGATTGTCTATCCTAACTAAAAGATCACTGAGCCAAATAGGAATAGCAGACATTGTTCTTTGGCAGAGAGCAGTTTTTTTTAACAAAGCGTACATTGTAATTTCAAGACTTAAATAGAAAACATGTTTGAGAAAATCCAGTTGTCATGGCAACCCTTATTAGTAAGATATATTAATATTATTATTAAGTTAATATATTAAGTTATATTTTCACTTGAAATTAAACCTTGAAAAGAAAAAAAACCTTTTCACACCAAATCAAAATAAAAACTACTCAACAACAAAACAACAATGCATGACTAATAATTTTACAGAATTCTAAACAAGTCGATTGAGGTACCAAATTTTTAAAAACTGTTTTAATAAAAATATCTAGTCTTTGATGGCATATAAAACCCAGTTTTTGAAACTGTTGCATTCTGGTTAGTGAACGCTTGTAATATTAAATAAAGGACAAACCATCATATGAGAGGAAATAGAGATATATTCTCACGAAAAAGTATATACAATAGAGAGACTATTAGTAGGATTAGTGAATACAGAATAAAGATATAGTCTAAGGATAGTATTGGCTTCCGTTATTGCGGTAGCAAGTAAGGTGATCTAGTGCAATCTCCAGTCTCCAACACTCTAATACTATTCCTATAAGAAGCTGCTCTTCCCCTTCTAATCTGCCCTGGTATTAGTAGCTACTGCTATATAAGGCAGATGGACTAGTTCATTGTGTGGAAAAGGTGGGTGATACCCAACAGAAACCCTACCCCAACCCTCACAATTATTAGAATTTCCTAAATTTATCATAAATACACCAAACAAAAACTTATTTTGAACTTGGCCATATACACATTCACCCAACCCTTCTCCCCTGGCAGGATATGACACAAGGTCAATTTCTAAGCAGAGTACACAAGATACCCCTTTTTTTAAGCTGCGATGTCACCCTTCTGCAGGGAATGCATATATTCTAATCCGAGCCAATGGCACTATATGAACATAACAGAAATTGGTTTTGAACAGAGCCTAAAAAGAAACTGCAACGTCTCTATAACCATAAATAATATCACATATGTATATATATGGATAGACCTGCCTCTCATCATGAAAACTATCCAAGTTAGACGAACCAGACATGCAGGACACTGCTGGAGAAGCAGTGACGAGCTCATAAGTGATGTACTCCAATGGACCCCCACATATGGCCGAGCAAAAGCAGGACGACCAACTTGAACGTACATACAGCAGCTATGTGAGGATACGGGATGTAATTCTGAAGACCTGCCGGAGGCGATGAACGATAGGGAGAAGTAGCAAGAGAGGGTCAGGGATATCCGTGCAAGCAGCATGACATGATGATGATGATGTATATATATATATATATACACATATATATATTCATGGCATATTTTATATATATATTCATGCCATATTATATATATATATATATATATATCATCATCATGATCATCTTAGCACAGTTTTCCCTAACTTGCTCTTGCCATTCATCTCAAACATCCCTCACTTCTGGCAGGTCTTCTGGGTTACATCCTGTGTCCGTAGTGAACTGTTGTAGATAAGTTGTAGCTTCGGTTTAAATGATGAACTAATTTTTTTAGAAAAATTGTTAAAGGCATGTTTATTCATTGGTAATACTATGCATATGTATGTATATATCATACATACATATATTCATTCCATGTTTTATATATATATGTATATATTATACATATATACATATATTCATGCCATGTTTTATATATATATATTTATATTAAAAAACTTATTAAATAATAGCACTTATGGTAAGGGAAAAAAAAACACAAGTAATTCGAAGATAAAAATATACAATGAATCACTGTCTAGGGGAAAAATATATATATATATATATATATATATATATATATATATATATATATATTGGAAAAAAAAGAAAAGACAAACCTTGTCACACCAATTGAAAAAAATCAACAGATATGCAATTGATTGGTCAAAAGAAAAAAACCACTGTAATTGCTGCTAAGCTACAAGTGCAAAAAGTGCTCAATACCAAGGAGAGCAAAATAGTGACAAAAATTATTTTGTGAGTCAGGAACTAGCCTACTACAGTTTCGCCTAAGCACCTCATCAGGGTACCTAATCCCCTGATGAGCCGCTTAGGCGAAACTGTAGTAGGCTAGTTCTTGACTCACAAAATAATTTTGTCAATATATATATATATTTATGAAATAGAGGTGCTCATGGTGGAACAGATATTGCCATAGGAAATGGATATGAAGACCTAAGTTCAAACCTGGGTGAGACTGCATTTTACATAGCACTAATAGCCTTGGGAAAGGCATGTATTCAACTATTCTCCCTCTAGCTATGAGTAAATAGTAGGATAGATTGGGCTCTTTAATCTTGGTAGGACAACTGGTCTAGAAGAAGGAAAATGTTGAATTCAAACCTGTGAAACTCCTTTTTACTTCGAGGTCACAGTCTAACATTTTAGCAATTATTCTATGGAGACTCCCCGATATCTGTTTTGATTGTTCAATTAGGTGGTTGGTTGGTTGTTTTTTTTGGCATATCAACCTTTGTTCATTATTTAACACCAAATCAATTTTTAGGCAAATAGTTCTATTTCAAGCAATTCAGTTTAGCATAAGTACACAGTTTTTCAAAAATATTTCTATCATAAGCTATTCAGTTTAGTCAAACAGTTCTAATTCAAACAATTCAGTTTAGCATAAGTATACAGTTAGTTCTATTTAACCCATAGATAGGGCCCTATCAAGTGCTACCATTCCGGGCCAGAGTGGACCTGGAAACAATGGCAATGAAAAAGTGCTCTGCATTCCCCAAAGCCCGAGCATCACTGGAACCCCACCATCAGATTGTTTAGTGTTATATCAAGGACACTTGTTGGGGAGGTGTCTTACCCCTCTGCAGAGGTGCAGTCAGTGTATTCTACAGCCCCAGCTGACTGAGCAATGTTCATTTAGAATTAATAAAATCCTGGGATCTTTGGTTTACAAGAAAATTAACTTTTTATAAAAAGGATTATTAAGATTGTATCCATTTATGGGTGATACTGTAATACTTAATATCCATTTTGATTGTGTAATGTTTGACTATGAATAATAAAATCCTTGTATCTTTGGTTTAGAAGAAAATGAACTTTTAATAAAAAAAATCTACTAAGTTTTTTTTATTCACAGGAACTACAGTATATGCCATCAAATGCAATACTTTTTCAAATTTCATTAACATCAAAGAAAAAAATTTGTTGATAAAAAGACTCAAACAGTTTTTAACATCTTGGTGTCAGAAGGAGCAATGATTTTAATATCAAATCAATTAAAATTTTACCCAGATTATTCAATTGTATATATTTTTTATAGAACTAATTAGCAAAAAAACAAAAAGGTTTCACTTGTTAGAAGTGATTCTTATAAAGATAAACATTAAATAAATATATTTTCCCTTAAAATTGGATGTCTTAAAATGCATCTAATGACATACAATAATCTATGCACAAGGCCAAAGCAGATTTATATATATATATATATATATATATATATATATATATATATATATATATATATATATACAAGGTTCATTTAAAAGATTTTAAACCTCTCTCAGAAAGAACTCCCATAGCTGAACATCTTTGTTGTGACAAAACATTACTTCTTCATATAAAACTAGAAAAATTAATTCAGATTTCTGTCCTAATTTCTATGCAGGTTGAGGCCAATACAAAGATGAGAGGTGGATAACAAATCTAAAATCTGGGTGAGGCTTTGAACTTTTTCAATGACAAGTGGATATATATATACATATATAAATATAAGCTGCTGTCTGTTTGTTTGTTTATCCAGGTTTAGGTCCTATATTTAATTTTTTTTTAGAAATAACTGCTTCTTCCCATCTCAAATAAATATAGTCTATGACTTTGAAGATAAGATATTGGAAGATACAATGAAAGCATAATGATAGATTATCATCATTTTAATCTAAAATAATGCTCTCAGTATTATAGCATCCTGTCAACCACTTTAGAGATTGATTGACTTTAATGGCATATCAACCCATCTGGGGTTATTTTATACCTAGAGGTCAGGGAATTGCATACATTGTATGTTTATATTTACATTTTATGTAAGATTTATATTTACATTTTATGTAATATTTTTTTTTACACACAATTATATGATATCAAGTACTCTTATTAAATACAAATAATTTATAAACAGATTTATTTGACCCATACATAGTAACCAAACATACTTTGAGTCAGAGTCATAATTAACTAAACTTTTTGCTTAGATGTAGCATGAGGCCACATAAATGGGTAACCCAACGAGACTCAAACGGTTTGCTAATCTACCTTGCTAATCATTACACAACCTGAGCCATCCCCACTCTGGGAGTAATGGTAATGAGGGGGTACATTACACTCTCCAGAACAAAAGCTAGTTTGTATAACCGCGCAGGAGCGAGGTTAGCTTCCGGATCTAGACAGATTTCATATTGCTGCGTCTTCCAGTATTATGGAGAGTGGTTGAGTCCATTAGTAGGTGATTCCACCACAACACCTACTAACAGAGTAACCCATTAGACTTTTGAAAATATAATAAAAGTTAAACATAGGTTATCATCATTTAAATGCAAAACATGTCTGTCAATATTATAATACCTTGTCATCTAATTTAGATATTCTAAGTTATAATGGAAGCATGGATGAAATATTGAAGAAAAAGTATATCATAATTATCATGATTGATAACAACGATCCAAGTGGAAGGAGAGATTTATTGAGAGGTCGACACTATAGCGTTTCGGTTCTAGTATCGACCTCTCAATAAATCTCTCCTTCCACTTGGATCGTTGTTATCAATTTTTCTACCTATTGTCGGATTACAATCTTTTATTTACTTATCATAATTATTGATAATGATAATTAATGCCATTGTTCCTTCGTTTCACACCAATTTGAAAAAAAAATGAATTAGATAAAAAAAGACCTGGTTGATAAGGGTATAAAAATCTGGGATCTATCTAAGGTAGAACTACTGATATTATATATATATATATATATATATATATATATATATATAGTATTGTTATTATTATTATGATACTAATAAAAAATCACCAAAATATATTAAAAAATTTTTAAAGAATTTTCTTTCATTTTTACTCAACACACCAAATTCAGACTCAAAATGCTTAGCAAACAGAAGCAAATTTTGGTAACAATCTCAAAGAAACAAAAAGAGAATCAAAATGCACACATGATAGAATCAGAAGATGAAAAAATTGAAAGAAAAATGAATTAATGATTATTGAATTTATTGTTTTAATAATAATTTATTGATCAGTGTATTTTCACACCATCATCAGATTATATTTGCACTTACTAAACTTATTGTCCACCTTGAAGGTTAAAAAGAAATGGTGGTCACATGTACTCCACACTGGCATCATGTTGAAACAAAGACAAAAGCAACACAAAATAAATTAACAAATCCAAATAACTCTCGTAGAAAATTTTTTGCACACAGTAAAATGGTATCTAACACCACCAATCTCGGTCAGAGTGAACCTGGGAGTAATGGCAATGAAGAGTACTCCACATTCCTCAAAGTTCCAGGACTGGAACCTCGCCATCAGATACAGTTTAGTGTTTTAACCAAGACACTCATTGGTGGAAAAAAGTCTTACCCCTCTACAGAGGTGCTATCAGTGTATTCTACAGCCACAACTGACAAAAGGTTGACTATCTAAATGGATATTAGGAGATATCATTTGATTACTAAACTCTACACCATTGAAATTCTGTAACCAAGAATATGAATGATTGATATTAAAGGCATATCAACCAATTTGAGGTTATTTTATGCCAAGAGATTAGGGAATTGCATTCATTTACATTTTTTGTATTGTTGTTTCTTATTGTTTTTTTTTTACTCACACTTATATGATATCAAGAATTCCTATCTACTAGAAATCTTGGTAATTTTATAAAAAAAAAAAAAGAAGCAGAGTTTGAATATAAATAATACTAAATGATATTTGTTTTGATATTAGTTTTGCCATCTAGCACTTTATCAATTATACCATGGAGACTCCTCAATATCCATTCTGATTGTTTGACTGGAAATAATAAAATCCTAGTATCTTTGGTTTAGAAGAAAATGAACTTTTTTCTAAAAGATTGGTAGGAATGAACTTATTTAAAGGCTAGCTTATATATGATTTAAGATCTTATTTAAATCTATACATACTTAAATAAATCATATTTAAGAATTAATTTTTATTTGTTGCGGACTTTTTGTCCTCATCTTGGTAGTGGCGCAGTGGATAGAGGCGTTGAGTCTCTACGGTTCCAGGTGAGCATTGTCAGAAGATAGCAGTTTCAAATCCTACCCAAGCCGGCCAGAGGTTTACTTGGTCAAAAACGTGGTGCGATAGATAACAACTATGGAAGGCAGTAATTACAGGGGATACAGTTACAAGCCTCAGCATTCCTATCTGAGGTCACGGTAAATCACCTGAAGAAGGCCAGAGGTGAAATTTGGCCGAAACGTAGTGAAAGAAGAAACAACACAAAAACTACCAAGTTGAGGAGAAAAAGTCCGCAACAAATAAAAATTAATTCTCAGATTAAGAAGCCTCATCTCAAAATGATTCCAATTAAAGACAAAATCATATTTAGTATTAGTATTTAGTGGTTTAGTGTCTGTTATCGTCATGTAGGTGTTAGTTGTTATAACATAATGCAACCAACAGCTATAGTTTGGTAAAAAAAGATTATAGAAATGATAAAAAGTTACAGAATTGTGATGTACTGGGGGACAGAGATAGACTAAGGACTGTCCAGAAGAAAGTGTAGCAAGAATCCTCGCTAAAAAAGCATTCAGAGTTAGACTTGAATTTAAATAAGATGACAGTAAAAGAAGACTGGAGAATTGGAAAGAGATGACAAAGTCCCTCCCCACTCCTTAATATATAATTTCATAATAATTATTAAAAATGGTAATTCTTGGATTCTGCCAATCCAAGAACCACCAGCAGAAAAAGCAATGAGGGTCCTGTTTTTAAAAAATGATTGTTGTTGCTATTGTTAATTTGTTCCCTCTCGTCAGTTGGTGATTTACTTCTCCTGTCTACTGGACAATTGCCCCACAATAATTGAGCATTCACAATGTCCTGGTTGCAAAAGCTATTGACAGTAAGCTAAGTAGAGATGCAGTCTGGTGCCAAAGAGAGTTGTGGCCATGAAATATCGGCTTCGTATTCTGAAGAGTAGCAAAATAAGCCAGCATGACTTAGCAGCTTCATAAATTTACCTGATGATGGTCGGAGAACATACTGATCAAAAAGTCATAAAAGAAAAGACAATACTCACCATCTGTTCGTCGTAACAACAAATAAAGCAACACAAAGGTGGTGGGGAGGGCCACAAAAAGGGCAATTTTGCCGGTGATGGTGATGTCAAACATGGTTACAGGTCTGTTTGGTGAAAGTTTAGCTACCTTCGAGGGAATTCATAACACAATCTGTTTGTGGAATTCCCCAGAAAAGGAATTTTGAAGAATTTTTGTGGTAACTCAATGTTTGTTTTCTGCTTAATGTTCGAAATGACCTGAAAAAGAATAAAAATAAAAAAGATTTATATTATAGAAAAATAAAACGGTTTCATAGCATTGATATTGTATGTGTATATATATATATATATAGAGAGAGAGAGAGAGAGAGATTGATAGATATTGATGTAGAGTCTTCGCCAATGGTCCAGGAGACTTGGATTCAATCCCAGGTTGCGTCATACCAAAGACTTTTAAAATGGTACTTGATACCTCCTTGCTTAACACTTGGCAATATAAGGTGCATATCGAGGGTAAAGTGGAGCAATTCAGGGAAAGGAGTAGTGCCCTCCCCTACACCTCGGTGTAGTAGCTTTAGCAAAAGGAGCCTTCTGGTCACTTTCGACTACGGTCGCCAACTTTACTTTTTTACTTAATTTATGATAGTTGCAAAGGTTTTGAAGCATGGAGAATTGAACACACTTAAAATGAACAGTAATCTAAATATTTTTTTTTAAATTCTTTAAAAGGACCAGTGTAAAATGAACCTGAGATTGTGTTTACTCATGAAAACTCATATGACTGGCAAGTCCGACATTGAACAAACAAACCCTACTACAGGTTTGGTTTCTTTATTTAATCAACCTTTGTTGATATATGCTGTTTGCATTTGACAAAGCGTTTATACCCTTGGGAAAGGTATAAATTCAACTATTAATTTTTCAGCTATGGGTTAATAGTAAGGCAGACTGGGTTCTTAACCTTGGTATGGCAACTGGTTTTGGAGCAGGAAAACTGAATTCAAACCAGTTCAACTCCACTGACCTTGTGTTACACCTTGCTCATGCAGAGGGGTTGGGTAAATACATAATTATATGTAAGCTCACCGAGAATGTGAAACTCTTGAGTCAAGAGATTTTTATCTTGTTTTATTATTGTCTTATTTTATACTTGAAATACATTGTGATAGTGTGCTGGATTTTCATCCATTGAGCACTGTAAAGATTTTATGAATTAAAAATGCTCCCCCCCCCGATAAGACTGTCAGGTTAAGTCAAATTACTATGTTGAGGAGAGTGATTGCCATGTTTGAAGAAGTTCAATATTGATAGAAATCAACAATTTTCAAGAGGAAATAACTTAAAAAAAACAAAAAAAATCAAAATTGATATCAAAATAATTAATAAATCTAAAAATTGATGTTATTAATTTCTAAAATTTTTGGTTTGATTTCTTTGTTTAATAGCATATCAACTTTCATGGGTCATTTAATGCCAAAGACATCCTTGTAGAAGAACAGTTTGTTTCCAATTATTGATTATTCCCGTTCCCCCTTCTTTTTGGTATCTGTATGGATTTGTACTCATTAAATTCTAACAGGTAACCTTATTTGCAAAGTTTGGTTTTGGTTTCTTTGTTTCATAGCATATCAACCTTCATGGGTTATTTAATGACAAAGCCATCCTTGTAAAAGAAAGAATAGCAGTGATACTATTTAACCTATAACAGGGGAGGATAAAAGTGTTCATACCTTTACCAAGGGCATTCGTCTGAAAATGAATGGAATAGTCTGACTTGAGCTCAAACTCACTCACTTCAAAGCCACAGTCCAGCACTTTAACCATTATGCTACAATGACCTCCCTATTTGCAAAGTGCACATGTTTTAATCCAATTATATAGCCTCAACATCATGTTATTGTATTGCTAAAGTATTGTCATTTTTTTGACAGACTTTTATTCCAAAGCTTATTTCATGAACACATCTAAATATCATCTTTGACTAAGTTTTAGCTGTGTCGGCACTACTGTATGGCTACACCACTTGGATTCTTTGGGTATAAAAAGAAGCCACATCTCATTTAATGAGCATTTTTTATACAAATACATGAAACTAATAGTAATTAGGTGGAGAACAGAAATTATTTATTTCTTTTAGATTTTATCTTGGTCTACTGACCAGTATTTGAGCACTCCCTCTGATTTATGAAAAAAAAACATTTTCAAGATGTTTTATTTATTTCACTATATAATATGTGCAATATAAAAGATAATCACAACTTATATTGTTCCTTTTACAGTATTCAATCTACACAGACATGATGATTGATTTTACATTGTGAAAATTTACAGTAAAAGGCTTCAAGTAACAATAAGTTTTAAATGTTTTTAAAAGTTTATTTTGAAAATAATGTAAGTTTATTTATGTATAAATGATTCTTTCTTTCTTTCTCCCTGTCAGTCAATCTATCTATCTATCTATCTATCTATCTATCATATTTACCAACCCCTCCGCTCGGGCAGGATATGACACAGGGTCAATTTTTAAGCGAAGTTTAACAGGTTTGAATTTAGAGTTTTCCTTCTCCTAGACTAGTTGCCTAACCAAGGCTGAAGAACCTAGTCTGCCCTACTATTTGCCCATAGCTGTAGGGAGAATAATTGGATTCATACCTTTCCCAAGGGTATTAGTGCTATGTGAAATGCAATCAGTCTCGTCCAGGATTTGAACTCATGTTGCCGTGTTCATTTCCTAAGACGATAACAATTACACCACGGGCACATCTATCTATCTATCTATCTATACCACTATTTCTATACATGTGTCTAGATATCTATCTATGAATCAATCCCTCTCTTTTGATCTATCTATCTATCTATCTATCTATCTATTTCTATCTGTATGTTTATCAATGTATCAATCTCACTATTTCTATCAATCTATTTGCATATCTATCTATCTATCTATCTATCCTTTAATTGCTATCTGTCTTTCCATCTATCTATGTATCAATTTCACAATTTCTATCTGTATATCTATCCTTTGATCAATGTATCAATCCTTCTGTTTCTATCTGTGTGTGCCTGTCTATCTATCTATCTATCTATCTATCTATGCATCAATCTCACCATTTCTATCTATCTATCTATCTATCTATCTCACCATTTCTATCTATCTATCTATCTATCTATCCTTTGATTTCTATGTCTGTCTATGTATCAGTCTCACAATTTCTACCTGTATATCTATCCATTGATCTATCTATCAATCCCTCTATTTCTACTTGTGTGTCTGTCTGTCTCTCTCTCTCTCTCTCTCTCTCTATATATATATATATATATGTAAAAGTAAAGTTGGTGACCATAGTTGAGGCTAACCCAAAGGCTTCCTTTTTAATAGTTACAACATCGAGGTGTAGGGGAGGGCACTACTCTTTTCCCTGAATTTTGCCACTTTACCCTTTATCCATACCTTATAATACTGAGTGTTAAGTAAGGAGTCATCAAGTACCATTTTTTGAGTCTTTGATATGACTCGACCTGGGATTCATGCCATAAACATGGAATGTTTCTCTTTTATCTCCTTTTCAGGTAAAAAATGAAGATAAAGAAAGAGAGAGGAAATAACAATTCATGGCATAAAATGTTACCTGTCTTGATTGCATCTCACCTGACAAGTAGATAGATAAAAATAAACCAGATGGAAATAGAAAAGAAGAAGAAGAGAGAGAGAGATTTTCACCTGTCAAGGTGAAAATCTATTCTCACCTTGCAAGAGAAACACCTTAACTCTTCAAGTGGCAAATAGCCCAGTGCCACCCCCCCAAAAAGAAAACAAAAAAAAACCTTTGCAGATGAGACAGAAGTGTATGATTACATTGAATATAGCCAGACTTTTCATCATGTGTTTTTCTCTACACAAGGTGTCTCCAAAAATGTGTAAGCATTTTGACAATATCAGCTTTGGTTTTTACAATAAAATTAATGAGTCACTTTTGTTAGGAAGAATAAATGTTTACATTTTTGTTGTATAGCTATAAAGATATCAATAAAGATATACCCATAAAGATATCAATAAAGATACAACCCTAAAGATATCAATAAAGATATAGCCCTAAAGATATCAATAAAGATATAGCCATAAAGATATCAATAAAGATATAGCCCTAAAGATATCAATAAAGATACAGCCATAAAGATATCAATAAAGATATAACCCTAAAGATATCAATAAAGATATAGCCCTAAAGATATCAATAAAGATACAGCCATAAAGATATCAATAAAGATATAGCCCTAAAGATATCAATAAAGATATAGCCCTAAAGATATCAATAAAGATATAGCCATAAAGATATCAATAAAGATATATCAATAAAGATATAGCCCTAAAGATACAGCCATAAAGATATCAATAAAGATATAGCCATAAAGATATCAATAAAGATATAACCCTAAAGATATCAATAAAGATATAGCCCTAAAGATATCAATAAAGATATAGCCATAAAGATATCAATAAAGATACAGCCATAAAGATATCAATAAAGATATAGCCATAAAGATATCAATAAAGATACAGCCATAAAGATATCAATAAAGATATAGCCATAAAGATATCAATAAAGATATAGCCATAAAGATATCAATAAAGATACAACCCTAAAGATATCAATAAAGATACAGCCATAAAGATATCATTAAAGATATAGCCCTAAAGATATCAATAAAGATATAGCCCTAAAGATATCAATAAAGATATAGCCATAAAGATATCAATAAAGATATATCAATAAAGATATAGCCCTAAAGATACAGCCATAAAGATATCAATAAAGATATAGCCATAAAGATATCAATAAAGATATAGCCATAAAGATATCAATAAAGATATAGCCATAAAGATATCAATAAAGATACAGCCATAAAGATATCAATAAAGATATAGCCCTAAAGATATCAATAAAGATATAGCCATAAAGATATCAATAAAGATACAGCCATAAAGATATCAATAAAGATATAGCCATAAAGATATCAATAAAGATACAACCCTAAAGATATCAATAAAGATATAGCCCTAAAGATAGCCATAAAGATATCAATAAAGATATAGCCATAAAGATATCAATAAAGATACAGCCATAAAGATATCAATAAAGATATAGCCATAAAGATATCAATAACAACAGTAAAACAAATACAGTTGGTATGAAGAAGTTTTTTAATTTCTTGACTTCGATTCTTAGCGACACGAGGAGAGAGATACAATTCTTAAAAGCCTATGCTAAACATACTATGCTGACCCCCTCCCAACATGCAGTGCATCTTGTGGTATTCAAGATCTCTGCCCGTAGAGATCCAAAAAACTCAACTGCACACCCCAACAACAGAAAACTCAATAACATGTCTTTTCAAAATCCTCAGATTCTCAGGACCACCTCTTCTGAGCCTGTTGTCATCCACACTCCAGCTCTATTTCCTGTCTGGGGGTTTATTACGACATAGGGTGATTATCATATCCTTTCTGCGTGACCATAAGACTGCACCATCTGACTAGGCACCTGGACTAAGAGACGCGAGTAGTTCAAAGCCTTACCAAACTAAATAATAAAATATAACTAATGAAAAATGATTTATATAAAATATAATTCCTTAATTATATAACATTTTATTATCCACCTTGATTACAAAATATAGGTTAATTAATAGCTGTCTGCCTATATATCAATCTATCTTTGCTTCCAACTATCACAATTTGTTCATAAATAACTATTATCTCAGCCTGGGGGGAGAGTCCTCTCACTGTAGCAGCTAATGTGCCAGACTGTGAAATCATAGTTTGGTTTCATTGGTTTGCTTGTATTTTATGGTATATCAACTGTTGTGGGTTATTTAATTCCAAATCCTCTCTCTATATATATATATGTATATATATATATATATATATATATATACACAAACACTCACATTATTGTGCCAGTTTTTAGCAATCATCATCTGTGATTGCCTAAGCAAAAAACTTATTGTTGCTAAAAACTGTTGAGAAGTGCTGTAAGCAATATATATATATATATATATTTTGGATGTTTATCTGCGACCACAGGTTTCATGCTATATATATATATATATATATATATATATTGGATATTTATCTGCGACCACAGGTTTCATGCTGTCTTATTACGACAATCATCAGGCATAGAAAACCTATATATATATATATATATATATATATATATATATATATATATATATATATATAGAGAGAGAGAGAGAGAGAGAGAGAGAGAGATGGTGGGTTTTCATAAATCCGACAAGATAATAAAAATAAGTGGATAAACCAACACTAACAATGGATACTATAATATTTCATTCTTTATTGAAAAAATAACTTCCTCAGAATTCTGATGAAGTTCTTTTTTCAATAAAGAACGAAATATTATAGTGTCCATTGTGAGTGTTGGTTTATCTGCTTTTCCACTTATTTCTAAATAACAGTAAATTTTGTAAAAGATATACAAACGCAAACATTGAAAACTGTGTCTGATTGAGAAATACATCTTGGAATGGAACTGATGATCTAAGTTCAAACAACGAGTGAAACTCTGTGTTTGACTTTGTGCTAATGCCCTTATTATTTCAAGGAGATTATCAAGAAAAGCTTCTGGATGATGCATCTGGCTATATCATTGGTGATTCTGTTGTGAGATTTTCTTTCAACTTCATACTCCTTCATCCAGGCTGGGATCTTTAAGAGTTTCAGGTCTTTCAGCATCATCGTCCTTCATCCAGGCTAGGATCCTAAGGAGTTTCAGATTTTTTTCAATATCATACTCCTTCACACGGGCTGGGATTCTAAGGAGTTTCAGGTCTTTCAACATTATACTCCTTCAGCCAGGCTATAATCCTGAGGAGTTTCAGGTCTTTCATCATACCCTTTCAGCCAGGCTGAGTTCCTTAGGAGTTTCATCAGGTCTTTCAACATCATACTCTTTAATCCAGGTTATGATCCTGGGGTGTTTCAGGTTTTCAATATCATACTCTTTCACACACTCTGAGATTCTGAGGAGTTTCAGGTCTTTTAACATCATTCTCCTTTGGCCAAGCTGTGATCCTGAGGAGCTTCAGATCTTTCAGCATTATACTCTTTCAGCCAGGCTGGGATCCTGAGGAGTTTCGGGTCTTTCAATATCATACTCCTCAACCAGACTGGAATCCTTAAGAGTTTCAGGTCTTTCAACATCATACTCCTTTAGCCAAGCTGTGATCCTGAGGAATTTCAGGTCTTTCAGCATTATACTCCTTCAGCAAGGCTTTGATCCATATGAGTTTCAGGTCTTTTAACATCATACTCCTTAACTCAGTCAACCCAGCTAGTTTTAGTCAAATCAACAGTGTTAAGCAAATATGAATATATTTAAAAAAGATTATTTTTTAATTACTCACGACTAAGTTTCATGAGACAGATTATTAAGGGGGTGTCCTTGTGTTGTAATGGTTAAAGCGATTGATTGCGGAATCATAGTAAGCAAGTTCGTACTCCAGTCGAGCTATTATGTTCACTTTCGGGCAAATACTCTTGGGAAAGGTATGAACCCCCTTATCCTCCTAGCTATGGGTTAAATAGTACCACTACTATTCTTCTAGGAGAATAGATTTGGCATTAAATAACCTACAAAGGTTGATATGCCATTAAATGAAAAAACCAAACCAAACCAAACCAAACAGATTATTAAATATGATTTTGCAAACCAAATTTGTGGACAATATTGTATAGGGTAAGGCAGAATTAACTAGAGATTTACATCAACATATTGACTGATTATCCATTCTATCCCAACAGTACATAGATTAATTAGAAATTCTAAAGATGGATTCATTTTTTTATGATAAACTGTTTAACATTCACTTAATATCTAATGTAACAATCTTTTGAGCATTAATCTTTCCGTTCAATGTATAAATTTTAATTAGGACAGTTCGCAAGACACCCACCAACTTTTAATAGCTTGCCAGGAAGTCAAGTGAGATACTCTCAAGATAATATTTACTATCTCTCTACATCATCGAGTCATGCAGATAGCAGTCCTTTGACTCTCTCTCACTATCCATCCCTATTGACACACTGGTGTGTCCATATGTAAGAGTCCATAGTAGAGAATATCTCGCATGTCTTGTTCATCTTAATTGGTTGATTTGTGAGATGAGAGGGAAGTGGCCATTCAGCGACAGTTTTATGGGGTACTGCTTCCGGGATTTGTTCTAAGCAGCATGAAGCATTCTAGTGTAATTCTCATCTAACTTTTTCTCCAGGTGTTTCATTAAAGTCCACATGGTGCATCTATACAGTAGTTCTGATATGGCTGCAGCTTGGAAGAAATCTCGTGAATGTGGACTACCCTTTATTGCATTACTCCCAGGTCCACTCTGATGTAGAGTGGCAGTACTTGTTAGGGTTCCATTTATGGGTCAAGCAGAACTATTCAATCTTTAACTAGGGATTCTTATTAATATTGAATACAATTATCAATGTAAGATAGAAATACTTGAAACCATTTAACTGGGTCAAAAAGAAGTATTCAATCTTTAACAAGGGATTCTTATTAATATCAAATAAAATTATTAATGCGAGAAAATGATTCTTGAAACCATTTAACTGTATGTGAATGAAACTATTAGTGTTAGATAGCAATAATTGAAACCACTGAACTGTGCAAATAAAACTATTAGTATTGACAGCAATACTTGAAACTATTTAATTATTATTATTAGTTATTTGAAACCATACAGCAGCGTTCAAATTATTTATATACTCATATAGAAATACGTGATCAATAGAATTGTTGGTGTTAGGAATACTTGAAACCATTTAAATGCATGCAAACAAATGAGCTATAAAACTAAAGTTACTTACAAATAATTCACTTACAAGATATTTATGTAAATATTTAAAAACCGGATTTAGCATTAAATAACTGTTGTGGTGAAATCACCTACTAATTGACTCAACCACTCTCCATAATACCGGAAGATGCAGCAATACGAAATCAGTCTAGATCCGGAAGCTAACCTCGCCCCCGTGTGTTTATGCGAACTAGCTTACCATCCTTTTGTTCTTGTAAATATATACCTATACTATAACCGTGGTGTTCTGTTCTCTTTGTGACCCCTTCCAGGGCCATAACAATAACCCACAAGGGTTGATATGCCTTAAAACACCAACCAATCAACCTTACATGCCTTAAAACCCCAACCAATCAATCTTACATGGGTTGACATGGTATTAAAATCAATCATTCAAATGTGGAAAGTTTCCTCACCCCTGTGAGAGATAATACTCACCTCTTACTGGACAACAAACTGATTATACTTCAGTTTAAGTCAATATCCTTCGAGTTTGATAAGTAAATGATTATATAGATATAAGTTGGCTTGGTAAGTAAAAAATTGTATTGATAAAGCACAAAAGAATTTAGCTAGTATAAAAGTATATTGCTTCATCCGTGTTGATACGATGCAATAGTAATACTTTATCAAGCTTCAACCAGTAATTATAAATTGTCTTGTTAGTATTAAGTATCCGAGTCTATTAGCAATTAAAGTTGTTATTTGTTCTTTAATTGGTTCAAATTAGAAATTTAAATGAGTATATAAATAATATGACTTAAATATGTGAGGGAAAAAAAAACATCTCACTAAAAATAAAACAATTCTGATTAGATATCGGTTAAAGTGTGTACAAAAATATGCAAAAAATTTATTTTTTCTACAGTTATTGATGCTATCCATTAACTGGCTCATTGGTCTAATGAGTACAGTGTTTGCCAATGGTCTGGGAGACCAGGGTTCAATCCTAAAGTCATACCAAAGACTTGAAAAATGGTACTTGATATCTCCTTGCTTAACACTCAGCAATATAAGGTACGTATCTAGGGTAAAGTGGAGCTATTCAGGGAAAGCAGTAGCACCCTCTCCTACACCTTGGCGTAGTAGCGATTGAAAAGGGAGCCTTCTGGTTGCCCTCGACTATGGTCACCAACTTTACATTTTTTTTTTAGATTACTGTTATGACTTTTATACTTATGGAATAGAATTTGATTCTAGATTTATTTGTTTAATGGCATATCAACTCATTATGGGTTATTTAATGTTAAAATTTGATTCATTTCTGAATGTTTGATTACAATCATAATTATTTATATTTTCAACGTTTCATTGCAATTATTTTTTAATTATTCATAAACAATCTTAAGTCATACTTAATTATGAAAACGAATTGAATCTAATGTAGTAAAAAAATGGTGGATCAATTTACAACTTTTTATAATACTAAAATGATCCCTTTTTTTATATCCAGAAAAGTAAATGGCTAAAAACAGTTGAGGTGTTTGGTTTGGTTTGTTTTATTTGTTTAACAGCATATCAACCCCTTATGGGTTATCTAATGCCAAAATTTGATTTATTCGTAAATGTTTGATTATAATCATAACAATTTATATTTTCATCATTCCATTGCAATCATTTTTTGAATATGTGACCAGTCAAAAAATACTGAATCTAAAGTGGTTAAGAAATGGGGGGTCAGTTTACAATATAGTAATAGTACCAAAATGACCCCTCATTTAAGATCCAGACAAATAAATGCCCTATAAACATTTTTTGAATCATACAAGACCAGTCAAAAAATACTGAATCTAAAGTGGTCAAGAAATGGAGGATCAGTTTACAATATGGTGATAGTATCAAAATGATCCCTCATTTAAGATCCAGATAAATAAATGCCTATAAACAGTTGAAGCAGTGGGTTGGGTTTATTTGTTAAACAGTATACCAACCTCTTATGGGTTATTTAATGCCAAAATTTGATTTATCTCTGTTTGATTATAATCATAACTATTAATATTTTCAATGTTCCATTGCAATCATTTTTTTGAATCATACATTAATAGTTCACAGTTCTGTATAGTTTCTTTTTTTCAATGACATTTCAACCTTTGTGGGTTATTCAATGCCAATGCTATCCTCATGAAAGTAAAACAGTGGTTCTATGGAACCTATAGCTGGACATACATAAAGTCTTAAAATATACTTGGTTATGAAAATGAAGATTCAGGGGGATTAGTTTACAATGGGTTATTATACTGAAATTATCCCTCCTTTTATCCCTCCCAGAAACAAATGGCTGAAAAAAATTGTGTTATTTTGTTTGTTTTATTTAAAAGCATATCAACTCCTTATGGGTATCATGTTTCACTGCTTTTTCATCTCTCTAGCAAGATCCAAGTATTTGTCTCCCTGTTTACACTTTTTATTTTCACTGTTGTCTGCTTGAACACTAAAATCTATTAGATAATAAGTTTTTTTTTTTCTCATTAATTAATACAAGGTCTGGTCTTCAGCTTGGGATTCAGGGATCCGTTTGTATTTCAAAGTTCAAGAGAATTCAAGTCTCATTTTCTTGGATAGATTCTGGTTTGTGCATAAAACATTTGTCAGTATGGCCAAAGTTCAGTCTTTTCTATAATTCTCAGTGATCACCTTTCATTAATTTTGGTTTGGTTTGGTTTGATTTACTTAATGGCATATTAACTCCTTATGGGTTATCTAATGCTGAAATTGGGTTCATTTGTAAATGTTTGATAATAATCATAACTATATTTTTAATGTTCCATTCAATTTATTTACAATTGCACTTTTTTGTCTATAATCATTTGTTTGCTCACAATTGTATAGTTTCAAGTCATCATCATCATGTCGTGCCGCTAGCATGGATATTCCTGACCCTCTCTCGCCACTTCTCCGTCGTTCATCGCCTCCGACAGGTCTTCAGGACTACATCCCATATCCTCACATAGCTGCTGTATGTATGTTCGAGCTAGTCGTCCTGCTTTTGCTTGGGCATGTGTGGGGGTCCATAGGAGTACATCACTTATGAGCTTGTCCTTGCTTCTCCAGCAGTGTCTGCTTGCAGTTATAATGTTTAGTATGCAATTAAAGCTTCAAGTAATTATTCTTAATACAAATAATTTGCATATAGTTAAATGGTTTTAAGTATTCTTATCAAACATTAGCAATTCTATTTGATGATGATCATTTGTTTGCACGCAGTTATATGGTTTCAAGTATACCTATCCAATACAAATAATTTGCAAACAGATCTATTTGACCCATAGGAGGGACTTTAACAGGTACTAACACTTTGGCTCTGAGTGGATCTGGGTGTAATAGCCATGAAGGTTACTTCACACTCCCTAGAGCTCCAGAACTGGAGCCTCAACAACAGATGCAGTTTATGGTCAATTCAGGACATTCCCTTGGTGGGGAAATCTTACCCCTTAGCAGGGGCTACAGTCAGTATATTGCTTCATCTCTGCTAACAAAGCTGGACAAATTTTGGTTTGTGCATATACCATTTGTCATCATGACCAAATTTTACCCTCTTGCACAATTCTCAGTGGATCATCTTTCCCTCTCAGTCATAGATTTTATTTTACCAGGTTAATTCTTATAAATAACAACAAATAGTATCAACAATCAGTGATCAGTCTTCCCTGTGTCTCTTCTTGTTTGGTTTAATGGCATATCAACCATTGTAGGTAATTTAATGCCAAATCCTGTTTATATATATATATATATATATATATATATTTATATATATATATATATATATGATTTGTAAATGAATAGTTTGTCAGTAACATTATTTCAAAATGAGCCAGAACTCATTTGTTTGCACACAGTTAAATGATTTCAATACTTGCTATATAATACTAATAATTAATTTTAACATCAGTAGTTTACACACAGTTGAATGGTTTTAAGTTTAGACAAACAGTTCTATTCGACCCATAGATGGGGCCTAAGAGAAAGACGAGCAGAAAGAGAGAGGGAAATCCAGAAAGAAAATGAGAGGGAGAAATCCAGAGTGTAAAGGAAAGAGAGAGAGAGAAATCTAGAGAGGAAGAACAGTAGACAGAAAAGAGAGAGAGAGAGAGGTCTCTAGACTGAAAAAGAAAGGGGAAGAAACACAAAGAAGAAAAATAAAAGTAAAGAAGAAAAACAAAGAATCATCCTTTTCAGGATTTGCATGTGTGTGCATATTTTCCTTTTTTTTTTTTTTTCAAAGAAAAGCTTCATCTAAATAATGAAAAATTACTGGTATATAAAACTAAATAAAACAAAACTAAGTGATCTTGATATGATGGTACCAACAAACCCTTGAGACTTACCCCAAGAAGCCATGGTATCTCCACAGTTTGTAAGAAATAAGTATATAACAAAATGAATCCATTTGATGAAATATAGCTTGGTGTATCAGATAAGTTGAAAATGAGTTTAAAAAAACGTCTACTGTATATCCATGTCATGCAAAGCAGATATCCAATCAGACAGGTGATCTAATGAAGCAGGGTATACAATCTGACACTTAAAATATTTATATATATATTATATATATGTACAGAAAAAGAAAATATCTGTTTTATGTATACCCAGATTTTTCTTTTCTGTTGAGATATTGTCACAAGGAAACACTGAAATTTCCAGTGGAAAAAAAAAAAAGAAAATCTTAAGACAACAAAATAAATAAATAAATCAATTTGCTTAATTCTAATTGGATGATTTGTAAAGGGACTGCAATCTGTCACAAACCAATCGTTTAAGATTCTCTCCTGTTTCTAGAAGCAAAAAAAATGTACCCACTGACCTATTAGTTGCAGTCAGGTAATGAACTCACCTTCTACCTCATGTAAAAATACCCTTAAAATAAAATAAAAATAATTAAATAACAATTTAAAAAAAAGCATACAAGCCTAAAAACGTTTATTACTAAGAGAGGGCCTGGATGTCAAAGGTCAGACAGAAAACATTGGGAATTTTTTTGACAACTACATGATAACCATGTTTTGTTTTATTTTGCTTTTTTTTAATCTTTAGTTGACTAATAAGTTATTTCTCAGGGTGTTAGGTAGATGGGGTATTTTTGTCTGGGGTGGCTAGAGGCTTCAAGAGTGCTTCGTCATTTTTAAGCCTTCCCCTTCGTGCTAATTACTAATCTTGCCATATGATATCAACAGATAGTCAGTTGGCGACTTCATCGACTTCTGGCACAAGCAAGTGTAATTGGATAATCAGTGAAATTATTATTTTGCGTGAAGCCACTTACACACTTCTTGGCAAAAAAGATTGTCATCCACTCAGCTAAATCAAAGGCAAGGATTTCAAAAACAATTGTGATGAAATTTGATGCTGTGATTTTCCTTTTCTTAGGAGCCCTAAAGCTTCATTTTTCAAAAAAAAATGTCTGCTTTAAATCCACCATTTTCATCATCATCAAGGCAACAGCATGGATTCCCTTCGCTCACTCTCTCATCATCCATCCCTACTGACCAGCACACTTGGTAGATTCTTTTAATGGAATCCTGTGTCTGCACAATGTTGAGGAAAGAGCCTAGTCTGCCCTACTATTTACCCATAGCTTGAAGGAGAATAGTTAGATTCATAACATTCACAAAGGTATTAGTTGGTTGGTTGGGTTTTATGGCATATCAGCCTTTGTAGGTTATTTAATGCCAAATCCATTTTTATGTAAATAATCAGTTCTATTTCAAACTATTCAGTTTAGCATGAGTACACAGTTTGTCAAAAATGTTTCTATTTCAAACTATTCAATTTATTCAGTTATACATAACAATTCAGTTTAGTGTAAATACAGTTTCAATGTCAAAACAGTTCCATTTCAAACAATTCAGTTTAGCATAAGCACACTGTTTAAATGTAAGTACAGTTTAATTATGAAAAACTTTTTTATTTCAAGCTATTCAGTTTAGTCAAGCAGTTCTAATTCAGCTAATTCAGTTTAGTATAAGTACAGATTTTGTTTACACACACTTAAATGTCAAAACAGTTCTATGTTAAACAATTCAGTTTAGTGTAAGTACAGTTTCAATGTCAAAAACAGTTCTATTTCAAATAATTCAGTTTAGCATTAGCACACAGTTTAAAAGTAAATATGGTTTGTCAAAAACATTTCTATTTCAAGCTATTCAGTTTAATCAAACAATTCAGTTTAGCATAAGTATGCCATTTGTTCTATTTAACCCGTGGATAGGGCTCTATCAAGTGCTATCACTCCAGGCCAGAGTAGACCTGGGAGCAATGGCAATGAAGGGGTTCTCTGTATTCCCCAAAGCCCCAGCATTACTGGAACCTCAGCATCAGATTGTTTAGTGTCATATACAGGACACTCATTGTGGGGCGGGTCAATTTATTCTACAGCCCCAGCTGACTGGGCACTAAAGGTATTAGTGCTATGTGAAATGCAAAGAACCTCACCCAGGACTTGAACTTGGATAGCCAAAGCCATTTCTTACAATGATAATCATGACTCCACAAGTACCTCCAAGTGTTAGAAAAATGAAAAAAAAGAACATTTTCTGAATAAAATCAGTCAGTTATCTAAACTTGTTCCCTGTTACCTTTATTATGTATGGCAGCATATGCAGAAGTCGTATCTGAGCCATTGTGATCACTGCCTTGTTGGTGAGGCTTACAATACACAGACTTCCTCTACAGAAGAGTAAGACCATCTGATATCCCCAGAGGAAGTAATCAGAAGGAGATAGATCTGTGGCCTACGTTTAAAGACTTGAGCCTTCAGGTATTCTCAGAGGAAGTAATCACAAAGGAAGAGATTTATTGAACAAGCCAACCAGAGGATGTCACCATAAAGTATCTTGGAAACATTTATTTCAGATCTTCACCAATTGATATCAAAGGTTTGGTTGGTTGATTGGTTTTCATGGCATATCAGCCTTTGTAAGTCATTTAATGCCAAATCCATTTTTATACAAATAGTCAGTTCTACTTCAAAGAATTCAGTTTAGCATGAGTACACAGTTTAATTGTCAAAAACATTTTTATTTCAAGCGATTCCATTTAGTGAAACAGTTCTAATTAAAACAATTCAGTTTGATATAAGTATACTTTTTGTCCACACACAGTTAAATGTCAAAACAGTTTCATTTCAAACAATTCAGTTTAGCATAAGTACACAGTTTAGCTCTATTTGATCCATAGATAGAACCCTGTCAGGTGCCACTACTCCAAGTCAAAGTGGAACTGGGAGTGATGGCAATGAAGGAGTAATCTGCATTCCCCAAAGCTCCAGCATTACTGGAACCTCACCATCAGATTGTTTAGTTTCATATCTTGGACACTCATTGGGAGAAGGGGGTCTTACCTCTCTGCAGAGATGCAGACGATATATTCTACAACCCCAACCGACTGGGCAACATTTGATATCAAAGATTTACCTTCTGTCCACTCAATATTACTAGCACCTGCATAGAAGCAGTTTTAGATCATCCTGCCAGAGTCTGTACAATATTGCCCAGTTGGCTGGGGCTGTAGAATACACTGACTGCTTCGCTGCAGAGGGTTAAGACCCCCCCAATGAGTGTCCTGGTTATGACACTAAACAATCTGATGGTGACGTTCCAATAATGCTGGAGCTTTAGGAAATGTGGAGTATCCATTTATTGCCATCACTCCCAAGTCCATTCTGGTCTGGAGTGGTAGCACCTGATAAGGGTCCTATCTATGGGTTAAAATAACTGCATGCTTATGCTAAACTGAATTGTTTAAATTAGAACTGTTTGACTAAACTGAATAGCTTGAAATCAAAATATTTTTGACAATTAAACTGTACTTACATTTAAACTGCCTGCTTATGCTAAACTGAATTGTTTGAAATTGAACTGTTTTGACATTGAAACTGTACTTATACTAAACTGAATTGTTTAATATAGAACTGTTTTGACATTTAACTGTGTGTAAACAAAATCAATACTTATACTAAACTGAATTAGTTGAATCAGAACTGTTTGACTAAACTGAATAGCTTGAAATAGAAATGTTTTTCACAATTAAACTGTGTAGTCATGTTAAACTGAATTTTTTAAAAATAGAACTTATTATTTGTTTAAAAATGGATTTGGCATTAAATAACCTACAATGGTTGATATGCCATAAAACCCAACCAAACCAAATCATATATATTTGATATATATGTATAAAGAGGATTTGGCATTAAATCACCTACAATGGTTGATATGCCATAAAACCTAACCAAATCATATATATTTAATATATATAATATATATAAAGAGGATTTGGCATAAAATAACCTACAAAGGTTGATATGCCATAAAAGCCAACCAAACCAAATCCTATATATTTAATATATATGTATAAAGAGGATTTGGAATTAAATAACCTACAATGGTTGATATACCATAAAAGCCAACCAAACCAAATCATATATATTTGATATATATGTATTAAGAGGATTTGGCATTAAATAACCTACAAAGGTTGATATGTCGTAAAACCCAAACAACCAAGTCTGTACAATATTTCCACAAGAAATAATTAAATTCTGCTATTTTTTGTTTAAAAGAAAATTAACTTTTTATTAAAAAAATTTGTAGCTTGTGTACCTATTTATGGGCATTACTGTATTTGAACGATGAACTGTAACAGAAAATATCTTTGATGCATAATAATTCATGTTGCAAATATGACGCAGCAAACAATTCATAATCTGTAATAGGAAGTTCTTCTACAAATGACATATTTTAAAGAGACTTTTTAACTTTCAGAGTATTATCTACTTTACTCCTTACAAAATTGTTGTCTATTCTGAGGTCCCAAAATATTCTTCTATAACAGAATACACAATTCATCTGAAAGGTGGCACAAGGTCATCAAAAGAGAGAGAGAGAGAGAGATAATTTGATGTACTGAATAATGATGCTATGAATTTATATGAATAAAGACATTTATCAAAATACACTAGAAACTTTTGCAATAGACTAATATGGTGGAATACATAATTCATCTGAAAGGTGGCACAAGGTCATCAAAAGAGAGAGATAATTTGACGTACTGAATAATGATGCTATGAATTTATATGAATAAAGACATTTATCAAAATATGCTAGAAACTTTTGCAATAGACTAATATGGTGGAATACACAATTTAGCTGAAAGGTGGCACAAGGCCATCAAAAACTGGAAAAAAATTCTTTGATGAATTTATATGATTTTGCTCCAAAAATACTGAAAGTTTTTTATCTGCCTTTGAGGAGTTTGGAATCAGGATTGGTAGTACCAGTTAGGATCTCATCTAAAAGTCAAGTAGATCTATTTGAAAATTATTTATGTTAGATAAGAATATTTGAAACGATATAATTACTAGTATTAGATAGGAATACTTGAAACCCTTAAACTATACAAACAAATGATTATTGTTAAAAAGGAATAGTTATTCGAAACCTAATAATTATTCGTGTTAGATAAGAATACTTGAAACCATATAAATATGGACAAGCAAATGATTATTATTATTATTAAAAAGGAATAGTTACTTGAAACCCTATAATTTTTCAGTATTAGATAAGAATACTTGAAACCTTATAATTGCAAAAAAGACTGAATTCAGCATAAATTTTAAATCAAATGAAGATGAACGAATTCACTGTGAATGACTTTAAAATAAAAAACGACC